>CM042537.1:12746708-12816708 GCA_023630585.1 Cranoglanis bouderius
CATCTTGTATTGCCTTGATGTACAGTTGCAATCAAAATTATTCAACCCCCATTGCAATTCAGGTTTATTGTCAAAATTTACAGACTTTCAGCTGTTTGCAATGAACAAATCAAACAAAAGCAATATAGTTCAACACAACGAATGCTTCAAGTGGTTTCCCCAAAATGCAACTTATAATGACTTCTCCAGTCTCAAAATGATTCAACCCCCTGAATAGAATCCCTCACAACAGCACAAGTATGCAAAACAGGAATTGTCTCAAGCACACCTGATGCAACTAATCAAGGGCTTCATTAGTTGCACCAGGTGTGCTTGAGCTGGAACACATGAAATACCTGAACTGGCTAGGGGATGTTGAGTGTCACGTTTGACTGCATGTTAGAAATATGTCAAAAGAAGGGTCCTAAAAGTTCAGAGAAGAGATCATCGCACTTCACAAACAAGGAACAGGATACAAAAAGATAGTGAAGGCACTGAATGTTCCTAGAGACAGTGGTTACACTACCTGGATGGGGCAGAAAAAGGAAGCTATCAACGGCTGCAACCAGATGTCTGAGAAGACAGGTTGTGAAAAACCCTTGAGTGACTGCAAAAGACCTGCAGCAAGGAAACAGTGAGCACAGTAAGGCGCGTACTAAACACAGAAGGTTAAAATGCCAAAACTCTAAGATGTACACCACTACTGACCTAAAAGCACAAGAAAAGTTGGCTCCAATATGCTCAAAATCATATAAATAAGCCACAGACGTTTTGGGATTCTGTTCTTTTTCAGCATGATGGATCAGTGGTATGTCTGGAGGAAGAAGAATGAAGCATATGCTGAAAAGAACACTCTGTCCACAGTCAAGCATGGTGGTGGCTCGGTGATGCTCTGGGGCTGCTTTGCATCCTCTGGCACTGGAAACCTGCAGCATGTGAAAGGCAAGATGGATCCAAGGAAAAAACGTCATGCATCTGTGAGGAAGCTGAAGCTTGGGCGTCATTGGACCTTCCAACAGGACAATGATCCCAAGCATACCTCAGATTCCACCAAGGCTTGGTTGCAGAAGTCATCCTGGAAGATTCTACAGGGCCATCAGTCACCTGACTTGAACCCCATAGAAAATCTCTGGTGGGATTTGAAGAAGGCGGTTGCAGCACTCAAACCCAAGAATATTGGAGGCCATTGCTCATGAGGAATGGGCTAAGATTCCTCAGGAACTCTGCCAGAAGCTGGTGTCTGGCTATGCATCTTGTTTGCAGCAGGTCATAACAGCAAAAGGGTGCTCTACTAAGTACTAAAGATGCTTGCCATGATGAGGTTGAATAATTGTGAAACTGGAGAAGTCCTTATAAGTTGCATTTTCAGTTGAATTTGGGGAAACCACTTGAAGCATTTGTGTTAAACTATTTCAATTGCTTTTGTTTGATTTGTTCATACAAACAGCTGAAAGTCTGTAAATTTGGACAGTAAACCTGTTTTGCAATGGGGGTTGAATAATTTTGATTGCAACTGTTTTGATCTTTTGAAGTTGTGTATGTGGGCATTATCTCTCAAAACTCTTATGCTGTTAAATGTTTCTGCTTTATTTCAGTTAGGAAGAGACCAATTCCGACTAAATATTCAGTTTATAATATACAACAATAAATGGTCAATTATCCACAAAACTGAATTCAGTAGAACTTTAATGGCTCCAAAAACAACTTGCATTACACTGAAATCTTTAACAGTGTAACATTTTAGCGCTATATTTGTACTAAAATAAATTCAGCACTAAATTTGAGCATCCAGTCTTTATTTTATAACATCTAATTGATATAAACTGGAGATACTGATACTGACGATATCTGTGAGATCTCAGAAAAGCATGTTGTGGCATAGTTTCTCATGTCATTGATATTATCAATATTATACATTGTCATATTTTCCAGCTCTAAAGTGGAGTTACTGTAAATTCCCACTAGTGTTTGTCCTACAAATCTGTGTTCTGCCAGCTCCCATTCCCACCAAACTGACTGCACATTTTGCAAACTTAAATTTCCCTAATCAGCCCAAAACCATATGTTGCTTAAGCTAGTATTGCATTATAATGCTGGTCTAAAGCCATCATAAAGTGCTACTTTTCATAAGTAGATAGCCAGGGACTAACAAATGAATTTAAAAATGTGATATTTAAATTATTTTCAGTTGAGCAGAGAAATGAGCAGGGGTTTCCACTGGTGATACTTCAGGGGCTTTGTTTCTGTGCTGCGCCTCATTAGTCGAGCAAGACACACACACACACACACAAAGTAAGTCAGAACCCCGTAAAGTAGTGTTAAGCGTGGCGTTTAAAGCGCTTGCCTGGCTCTTTGAGGAAGGGCTAGCCGAGAAACTGGCCTGATTAAAATGACAATAGTCTAATTAACTCGACCCTGGTTTCGACGTTTGGCCCATGATCTTCCCTTATCATAGCTGCAGCTTTGTCTTCCCACTTCCAAAAGTGAGACATTTTGTCCTCTCTCTCTCTTTGTCTCTCTTTCTCTCTCTCTCCCTCTCTCTGTCCTCCAAAACCACTCCCCCTCCATACAAGATAGTGCTAATGGCAGTTATTTTTATAAGCTAATTAAATCAAGGGCTTTCTTATTGCTATGCACCAAACCCTAGAGGGAGTTTGTCATCTGAGGAGGTGACGTTAGCATCAGAAGTGCCTTTACACAGTTGTTAGCTGTTTGCACAATTATGCGTAGAAAACCTTCTGGCTACATCCCAATCTCATAGTGTCAAAATAATCCACACTCTGTTGTTGTGAAAATACTGTTTCATGTGATTAAAAGCATGAGATCTATATTTGCAGTCGAACTGGATTCATGCCTAATTATTCCCATTTTGAACTGACCTGGAGAACAATTACACCAAATGCTAGTCAAGTTAAAGCTTAAGTGTGTTGTGGAGGCTGGAAAGAAAGGCATTGTCCCGACAAGTGTGAGAGTATAAGGGTGGATAACCGAGAGACTTTAAAGCTCTACAACAGACTTAATTCAAAGGTGTACCTCCCACAATAGAGAGAGAAAGAGAGAGGGAGAGTAAGAGTCACTTAGATGAGTGAGGAGGAAAGCCCTTTCTTTCAGTTCCACTAGCCTAGTGTTAGTGATTAATGTCCATTGGGAGATAATTACGCTTTAGTCTTGAGTTAATGAAATGAAACCTTTTTGGTCTTCTCTCATCTGAAGAGTAAGGGCAGATTCTGTGTGCCACAATCTGAAGATATCTCACTGTCCTGAAAGGAGCACATTCAGAATGCGACACACACACACATACACACAGTGTGTGCTCATCCAGAATATGCCGGGGCTCCAGATAATGTAGCCCTCGCAACTTAAAAAATGCTAAGAAAATAAACAATCTGCAGCTCCCCCACAGGGTGAAGAAACACCAGTACTTTTTTGTACGTTTTGTGTAAACTTCAAGTATTGAAGCTTTTAAGAAAATTAACATGCACGTCTTAACCTCAGTACATAATCCTCACAGACTGTTTTCTAATGCACTGTCTGAATTCTTAGTCTTTAATTCAGCCAAACAGGAGCAACTGCATCCTCTACCATGTATTTGCACTGACAATAGAAGACTGTTGCGCATGTGGAAGCAAACAGGTCAGCACTTCGTGTCGCAATTTCTGACATCATCACACAGCTAAGTTACGATTAAACAGAGTGTGAAATATCTGGGGTAGGATGATCACAGGGCATTCAGTATTTAGCTGTTGGCAAGCAGCAGAGAAAGGCTGAGCGCGTGGACGTGTTCAACTGTCCTATACAGGAGTGCACATCTGGTGTATAGAGCCCTACGACCAGTCAGATTTCACCCACCCCCAGTCACACTGCTTCACTCTCACATTTCATCATCTGTTCTCCAACTCGCTCGCTCTCTCACTCACTTATTCACTCACTCACTCACTTACTCCTTCTTTGGCCTTTCTGAGACCATCTGTTGTTATTATTTTCTTCTGATAATTGGCCTGAACAATGGAATGTCTGTGTTCGCCTTGCCTTTGAAACGTGACGCCCTGTTTATTTTAAAGAGAGCCTCCTTCTCTCTATCTCTCTCTCTCTCTCTCTCTCTCTCTCTCATCCTCTTGCTCTTTCTGATGCACCCACTCTATCCGTCAGATAACTCGCTCCCTCAACACTTTTTTTTTTTTCATCTTTCTTTCTCACTAACTCAGTTTTCTTTCTCCTGCCCCCACTCCCTCGCTCTTGCTCTGCTTTCTTTCTCTCCGTTTCCGTGCTCCAGTGGAGGGAGCTTTGCAGTTGACATCTGGCTAAGTGTATCAGTAGGTGTCTTTGAGAGTGTAAGGCTAGACTCAGTTCTCCACATGACTTTGCTCATGTGGGCTCAGCCTCTCCAGATTTCAGACAGCAAGACTCTCTCTCTGTCTGGCACCTTCCAGAGAGAGAGAGAGAGAGAGAGAGAGAGAGAGAGTCTTGCTGTCTGAGAGAGAGACTAAAATAGAGGGCAAAGAGTGTATTCTTTTATGAACCCATTATATTAGGGATGTCCTTCATTTCACCCTCCGCTCACTGTGTTCCTGGCTTGTCCACTAGGAGGCGGATGGGGAAGATGATCCTTAAACTATTCGCTCAGGCCTAAAACCGCTACCTATTAATTGTAGTAATTGTAAGCAAATAAAATCTGCCCACGGTTTCTCTGTGCCAAACAACACAAGCCAATGTTATTCACTAAGCTAGACATTATTGTGTCAGGTAGAGCTAATCCGAGCGCAGTTTGGGACTACTCGATGCAGAGTGGCCCAGGTAGGAAGTGTCCCAGCAAGCAGCAGCGTGACTTGTGCCAGCACTTCATTTGCTGAGTGTTTGTGTTTATGCAAAGGGGGGGCCCTCTTCCTGCATATTTAATCTCGGGCTCTGGCTCTGGCTTTTGTTGTGTTTAGACCACATACCTCCAGTCTCTGTGAAGAGAGAGCGAGAGAAGGGGGGAAAAAAAAAAAAGAGTATGTGTGTAAGAGAGACAGAGAGCGTGTATGGGAAAGGCTGCTGTTCACACACTCCTGTCATCTCTGCTACAGAGTTCCAGACTGCAACTCGGAGAGTTTTTCTTTCTGGAAATACAAAAAGATTAGATTGAGTTACAGGACAGAAGTGAAGTGTGGAGTGTTTGAGTCGTAAGGTTCTGCCACGTACATGGGTGAGTTACTGAGGCATCTTGTGTTTTTTTTTTTCTTCCTTTCTCTCAGCCATTCATTGAGATTTGTCTACCGCTGAGCTGCCGATCGTGCGTGTGTGTGTGTGTGTTCGTGTGTGTGGCAAGTTTAAACAGTGGGCAGAGTAAAGTAGAGCTATCATGGCTCTGACTGTAAAGCTTATTGACTTGCATTCCCCCAGAGCTCACTTTACCACTGCATAAATCTGACCTGACTATAGTGTGCTTGTCTCCTTTTTCTACTCAAATGAGGTCTTGGGTTTATGAAGAGGACTACATCTGTCCTGATACAGTAGAAACACCCCCCCACCCACCCCCCCTCGCTGTCGCACGCGCTCTCTCTCTCTCTCTCTCTCTCTCTCTCTCTCTCCCTATCTCTTGTACCCATAGACTTTCTTTCTTTTACTCATAGACACTCTCTCTCTCTCTCTCTCTCTCTCTCTCTCTCTCTCTCTCTCTCTCTCTCTCTCTCTCTCTGTTTCCTTCATACAGTTGTTTCTCTGAGAAAGACTCCAAAGTTTGAATGACTGCGTGAGAACTGAGATCTTCTATCCTAGCCTTACCCACGCACTGTCGTTGTCCACACTGGGGGAGCAAAATCCTCACAGTTCACTTGCTCACAAAAAGAGGGCTAGCTTTTCCTTTTCCTTTTGGATGATTTCATTCAAATGTGTTTGTCTGACAGAGTGGAATAATGCCCTATTCAGGCCTGCTAACTTCGAAGTAGTGTAAAGAAATGCAACAGCTTTGTTTGTTTTGGGACAGGAGTGAAATTCCTTTTCCTTGGTATTAAGGCAGCTGTGTGTGTGTGTGTGTGTGGACGCTCTGTGTACTTTTGTTCTAAGCTCAGCAAAATAGGCAGGGTAGGTTCGAAAAATGTCCAGGCTCGGACAGGCTGACATTCAGCAGACCGCACTTCTGCCTCTCTCGGGCTTGACCGGAACATGGGTTTAATTGGTATTTGTGTCTGTTTGTGTGTCAGAAAGCCCTCCTGTTTACTGTAAACGTGGGCGTGAGACACAATGCCGGAATGCTGAGACTGAAGACCGAAGGGGGAAAATATGATTTATTGATGGGTGTTTTTGTTTACGAGTTCAAGCTGGTTGACTTCATTCATACTTGCTTAATAAAGTTTCTAGAGAGCCAGGGAGAATGTGAGACACAGTGATGAGAACAGGAGTGTGTGTGTGTGAGTGCGTGTGTGTCTTTTGTGCATTCAGCCATTTCGACAGTCTTTTGTAAACAGTTGTGTTTGTTTCAAAGTGACTCACACATTAAACTTTCCTGTATTTCAGAACAGAGACAGTGGCTTGGAAAGTATTGTGCGCACACACCTTAAGCACACACAGACCAAGTGAATATAGATCTCTCTTACACACACACACACACACACACACTCTCTCTCTCTCTCTCTCTCTCTCTCTCTCTCTCTCTCTCTCTCTCTCTCTCCCTGACTCACTTTCAGTGAGTTTATCTCATTCTTTACTTTATCTCTTTCTCTATCTCTCTCTCGTTCTACCTCTCCCACTGTCTGAGACCGAATCACAACAGTTACCTTTTACTGCTTAACCATTAACGATTCGTTTCTGTCTATAAATAGCCATAGACAGTTCAAAGTGGTTGCGTTTTTTGTTTTGTAGTGGCACTTCATGTTACCATTTTGACTGACGCCACAGACTCAACAGATGAGACACATCTGCTTTGAAGTTGAAGCCGAGAATAGACGTGTAGTTATCTGTCAAATCATCTTCAAACATTCTGTTTTCGTTGTTTTTTTAAAAGTTTTTTTTAAAAAAAAATAAGCCAAGTCGTCATTTCAGAGTCAGAAAGCGTAGATAAAATGGAAAATGTATATACGCGTGTGTAAATTCTTCACTTTCTGACCTAATATCTTTAGCCTCGTAGTTCGATAAGCTACCTGATTTGAGTCAGACGCAACAGAGGATCTTCTACAGAAGCCGAGCTGGTGTACGTGTTAAAAAAACATACTGTGGCCTGTTTCTAAGTAGTCTGATCCGCTGAAATCCTTTAATTGGTCCGCAACCGTGCACTAGTCCTTCCTCGTTCTTACCCATCATCGTTTTCCTTAATGAAAATGACTCATTCTGCTTTTATCAAATGTATAATTTGATATTTAGGCCCATCTTTCATTGAACAAATCCTTCTATCCAAGATCTGTGTTGCTTGTGGATTATTTATGAAACAGTGCCTCTGAATAGCTTACGTTTTTGTTCAGGTCAGCCTATTGGCTGCGATGAAGTTTTGCATAAATTAATATGCTAACGAGTGCCAGACAGTTCACAAACGTCCCGGTCCAGAAGTAGCCACGGATCTGCTGTTGAAGCGTGCGCGAGCAATTAACGGCCTAACTCGACGCTAAATATTCATGCGCTCTTATGTTGCCGGTGAAGTGAGGGAGGAGAACGTCCATTAGATCGACTGAAGAGGCGTTCAGAATGACCGTAGAGGCCTTTTTGTTGCGATCAGCTTGGTTTTTTTTTTTTTTTTTTTTTCCCCGCTGAGTGCCAGTCCATCCATGGAGTGTGTGTTTTGGCTACTGTGATGATGTAAATGTGGATGCTGAAGAGTAGCCTTCACTGATGGTCCTCTTCAGGATTTGGGTTTTTAAAGAGAGATGGTTAATATTCATGCATATGTACACCGTGCACCCACTTTTGAAAAGAGAGATGATGATGATGATGATGGTTATTGTTATTATTTGTATTTTTATTTTATGATTAGATTAGCAGTCACTCCAGGGCCTAGCTTTTATCTGTGTCCTGGAAACAGATCAAAGTACTGGATGAAGATTTACAGTTTAGCACCTTCCAGGATTTTGTAGTTCTGTGAAAACTATGCGTTGTAAACACAAGCATTTCTCAAAGCTTTCACTGTTCACTTGTGTTGTGTATAATCATCAAGGCATTCAAAACTTTCCATGAACGCCATAAAGACTGACATTTCTAAGAATCTTCTAGGTGTGCTCTACATGTCACTTGAAATGCGCTTATTTCCTGCATTAGTGTAATGCCTGTTAAGAACCGTGATCCTATACCTACACATATGATCAGGATCAGTTACATTCTTGGCAGTCCCTGAATACGAGCGTGATATGACAAAATATCCCTTCATGCTGCTTAGACATTTTTGAGACACAGTGTATATATGAGAATATTTAGGTCTGCTTACAAAACTTTTGAAAAGAAGTTACGTGCTCATCTATGTACCTTCTACAAAAACAAGTTATTTAACATGAAGAGGAAGGGGGGAAAAATATCAAAGGTTAAAAGCGAAATATTGTTACTTATTCAGATTCTTGTTAGTGTGAGTAATAATGTTGGTGTGTGTTATAAAAGTCATTATAACGTATTGCACATAAAACGATATACTCAGCATTTTTGTCAGTTTCATGTGGTTTTGACTCAGAATGATGTGTGTTCATCTGCGGCTGATTTTCCTATGCATAAAGAGCAAGTAAAAGTGCATTTTCCTTAAAAATTTATTTATTTGTTTGTTTATTTTAGTTTATTATCAGAAATGATTTGCAAGATGCATCATAAGTCATTCTCTGTCTTGCTCACACATACACACACACCCACAGTCATGCTTGTTCACTTGCTCCTCCCTGTTCTTCATTTCCCCACTTATATCTTCCCACTCTTCATTTAGCCAGCCCTCTCGCTTTGCCTTCTCTATTACACACCCATAGGACCTGATTCTCTCAGCTGGCTCTCCTGTTTCTCCTCCTTTCCTTCCCTCACGCTTCTTGGCCACACCGGAGTGCGTGCACTCCTTGTTCTCCATCAGCCAGCGTCATACAGGAGCTTAAATTCCCGCTCCTCGCTGACGGTCACCCTGCTGCTTTAAACCTGCCATTACCACGCGCCCCACCACTTTCAATTCTGACAATTATCGGTTTAGCTATTACGAGCCATGCGATTGGACTACAAAGTGAAAATACAGCAGCGTGCACAGCTGCCATCTAAAACTCTGTCATGCTTCCTGCCCCCCCCCCCCCCCCCCAATCTCCTCCTACCTCAGCTAAAATGGCCTTATGATTAGAAGGAGGGAACATTTGTCTAAATTGAATGACGAGCCATTTCAGTAAACTCATTTAGCACCAGAGGCCATAGCAGGTGATTTGAATTAATGATGTTTAGCTTTTTAAGCTGAAAAGATTTGTCATGTGTCACGGCGGCCTGTTGATTTACAACAGCTGTGATGATATGTTAATTGGAGCTCGATGAATTGGAAGAACAGGGAGAACATCGCTGCGGTAGGTGGCAAAAAAAAAAGGGGGGGGGAGGAGAAATGCACATGTTTGTGGTTAAGTCTGCCCGCGACTGCAGTGAACAGATTGTTGTAACTTGGTCACTCTGCGCTGGAACACTGGATCTCCTTACTTTTCACCTGCGATAAACACGATTGGCCGACCCAAATGCCTGGCCACTGCTTTGACTGCCAAATATAAACTGCATGAGAGAGCATTGTGAAAGACCTGATCTAAATTCTTTTTCATACTTGGATATGCTTTGATGCTTTTATTCAAATGTCCCCCAGACACTGGCCTATAGGCATCCTGTGTTTTAGCATATGAATTAGGTGTGGATGTGCACATCCTCTGTGAGACACAAGACACTAACACCGTGGTATGTCTTTTTATTCTGATCAGCTTATTTTTCATTCGTTTGTTTGTTTGTTTTCAAGTTACCTAGATATGAACTTTATATAATATGTCATGGTAGATAAAGGCCTTATTTTCATACTGTAACACGTTAGCAGATAACGTTGTTAGGATGAGATAATTGCTCTGTTGTTCATTGTATTTAGTGAAAGGTTGAATGTATATTGAATGTAAACATCAAATTGACATTGAATTTACAGTAACCTTAACACACAAGTACGTAAGAGCACGACAAGTGTTTTTTTTTTTTTTTTTTTTTTGCTCCTGTGAAGTTTTATATCTCCATCCAGTGTGACTGAGTGTCTCTGTGTTTTCTTCAAAAACCATTTCAACGTCCTTTTGTTCAGACTTTTATTGATTTGCTTCTCCTGGAAAGACAGTCCGCAACATTGATAATAAAAAGCTCCAGTTCACGCCGTATTTTGTTTTAGTATTTTTTTTTTTTTTTTTTTTCGTTTTTGTGCACCAAGTTGAAGCATTTCTCTGTCCAGGAGTTACTGAATACCTGTTGATGCTGAAGGCCACTGGCAAATCTTTACCAAACACAAGCGGAGCTACTCAGTTTCAGACTGAGAGACGGATCCTTCACGATCATAACTGCACCCCTACTCATGATTTAATGCATCTTGACCCACCACACATGCACAGTTCTATCAGAATCACTGATGGGCTTCAGAGCTGACCGGTGTTTTCAGGCTCCGCACAGTAATTATTCATTCATAAACACTCGTTTGTGTTTGGTCTGCCCACAGAACGAGAAGGCTGAACTCCAAGAGCTGTAACCGAAGGCAGCTTCAAGCAAGCGAGTCCTTGGAAGAAGGTAAACAAAAGATTATTTATTAGTATGAAGTGATTCGTGAGGGATGGGCAGGGTTTAGTATTGAATTGGTTTAATGCACAGGTTCCTTTGCACATTTGAGTGTTTCCCCTGCTCCAACACATCCCAGGGAACGCTGTTAATTAGCTGATCAGTTGGTGTGTTGGTGCAGGAAAAAACACTACTATGTGCAGGACAGGTGGTACTCCAGGACCAGGGATGAGAACCTGTTGTCTAATGAATAACTCAATGTGGTATAGTTTTTTTGTTTTTTTTTTTTTTTAATGGGAGGTCATTTTGTTTTGTCAAAGCTTAGTGCTTAACATAAGACATTTCTGGCCTCCACGGCTTGCTTTTCTAGTTGCTTTTGTACAATTAAAAAACAAAAAACATAATAAATAGAGAAATTTAGTGAAATATGAATATATTTACTTTTCATATTTTTATTATTTTAATTACCGTTTTTGGCTTTTTAAAATTAAATCGTATTACTCTCTTTAGACAAAGCTAGATATTATTTTTTAACCATGATAGTAATGATAGAGACAGTAAACCAGCTTTGCAGCATGGGTGTTAATAATGACACCTTCACGAACAGCCCATAAACATAAGAGTAAACACAGAGAGCGTTTTAAAAAATTTATTTATTTTTTTAATCAAGTATTGCAGTGTTTTAGTGCATGTCCGTGCACATTTCAGTATGTAACCTGAACAGACCCCCCAAAAAATTTGCTGCGATATTCCATCTCCTATATATAAAATGCTGAAAGCTGATGCCCCCTGTCTAACCCCCTCAACATGTCTCGAAATGGAACAGTCCCAAGCAAGTGCCAGACAGACTGGAATGAACCAAAGGGGTGTGGTAGGGGGTGTTCACACATCAGGGGCACAGAGTGTGTCTGTGTATCTGTGTTCTGTCTTGCATAGCATGGTGGGTAGGGACTAGACTTCCCATGCTTTCCCATGAGCTCACTCTTAAACACACATCTCCACACACCCTTACATCCTCTTGCAGTCTGCTTTCTTTCTTTCTATTGCTCAGTCACTCTCTCTCTGCCTCCCTCGCCTTTCCTGCTTTCAGCCACATACTGAAATACTACACAGCACTCATTCGCCTTTTCCCTTCCCCTTCTCTCTTTCTCACCACGTCATTTCTCACCAGCAAGTTGTCTTAATTGTAATTCACTCCACCTGACTTTCCAGCTTCCCTATACAAACAAACAGACCGAACATTTCGGAAGGGCGTAGAGATCAGCTGTCGGCGGGAAATGCACCTTTGTTCGGCTCAGACGCACAGCTATAAATCACTGCTTTTTTTTTCCCGCCTTTTCACTCAAGCCAACAGTTGAAGAGGAGGAAATCTGTAGCCGGAGCAGGGACTGTACCTCCACACACACACACACACACAAACACACACACACACACACACACACACACACACACACACACACACACACACACACACACACACTTACTTACTTACTTGCCATCCCTTTTTTATTCTTCTCTTTCTTTTATTTTAGCGCGGCTCACATATGGAAATATTTCAGAATTATTAGTATTTCCTTTTATTTATTAATTTTTTAACACCACAGCGCTGTTGAATTCTTGAATCTGATTGTTCAGAATGTGTTGATTAATTTTCTATAATAGTAGCTCTGACAGTAGTGCCAGCTGTGGTTCAAATGATGGGATTATATTTAATCACTACACACAATCTTGATATCGTGAACTTTAAAAAAAAAAAAAGAAAAAAAAGGCATTTCTAAAATTAATGGAAGGAGTCTCCAGCATCAGTAGCATCCTTGTAAGGCACAGTAAATTTTCCACTATACGAGTGTTTCTAGTTTTTTTTTTTTTTTTTTTTTTTTTTTTTTTGTCTTACCAACTTTTTCCAACAAGGAAAAAGAGAGACTGATGAGAGAACAGGGTGGTAACAGCAACTCCACTTGTCTTGCTGCATCACACCCCTCTGTTGTGAATTATTTTTATATAACAGCACACCCCATCCTGGACCCCCCCCCCCCCCCCAATATAGTCTTCTTACAGCACTTCCACAGAAGTCAAGTCCAAAATCTAAACTACAAATGAAAACCAGGATGTAAAAATTCTAGAGTTTATTTGTTGCTTACTACCAGAGAAGTTCATTTTTACTGTTGTGTATTAGCACGTCAGACTGAAACCTATATGCTTTCAGGTCATCACCTAATTCAGCGCTGTTTCCCTCTGTAAGGTAAATCAAGTTGGGTTTTATTGTCATTCCTCCTGTTGTCTCCTGGACAACAGTGCAACGTAATCTCTTGCATGAGCTTTTTGTCTTGTATTTGACCAGCTTAAACATGTTGGGGTAAGTTGTTTTTACAAATTTGTCTAGACACTGGCTTGCTTTTTTCAATAAGGGCTGTGTGATAAATAAATTTATTAGTGACTTCCATGCAACAGTTGACGCATTATTCCTTCATAAAGGTAAAGAAAAAGAAAAAAAATCCTTATTCTCTACACCTTTGACTGCACAGTCTACTCCTTTCACACATGCCTTCAGTTTGAATCATATAAACTTGGCAGGACTGCAAAAATCAGTCCTCCATATTCCAAAGGTATAAACTAACCCTGATCACAGACCTATTAGGTCATGTATCAACATGCAACTTAATTAATTCCGTGTTCATAGAGAAAAAGGCTTTGACACTGTGCGAGAGTGATGTGCAGTTTTTATGGCGGAATCTCAGAGCTGAGACGAGGTGACGGCCTTTTCTTTCAACTGACTAGTTGTCTTCAGAAAGATGAAAGTGAAATCCACCCAGTTGGACTACATTTGAACTCTGTGGCTGTTCTATGTATTTATTTATTTATTTATTTTTATTCCTTCTTATAACACAAGACCATTTTAGGACCTTGGTGAAACAGCTATTTAAGGAAATGACCTCATCTGATTCTGCTTGTCAACTGCACTGCTTTTGTTAGTCTGGCAACTCTGCTCATATCCCATACGTCACATACACACCAGTTTCGTCAGATCTAATAAAGAATTTAGACACGTTAAACATGAGTTTCGGGCCCGTTTTTCAAAAGAGGTAGCTCCTTTATTCTGTACACACAGCTGTCTTTTCCTTAAAACCAATTTGGAATCAAAATGTATATCGACTAAGTGCCCTGCATACCATTTACTGACACGAGAGGCTTTATTTAATAAAAACTTCAGTTATTAGCACACAATGTTTGTTCCCAAACTTGCATTTCCTCTTTAGTCTCAAGCTTATTGACTGCACTACAACTGACATTTACTGTACGAACACCACACAGCGGATTTTAAACCACAATTTGCGCAGAGAGCAACATAAATTTGAGATGCATTGCAAGTGCATTTTGTGGCCATGAGTGTATGAGAGTGCATGCCATATTATGAGCAGAAAAAGATCTTTCTACTTTTCTTTTCTCCAACGTTTTGTCTGATTAGACCATCTTGGACCTATTCTGTTTTTCTCTCTTTTTAAAAAAAAAAATAATAATTTCCTGGTTTTGTTCAAACATAATTTTAGTAAAGATATGTGCATGCAAAGTCCAGGAAAGCACATGTATGAGGAATGCAGAAAAGTGTAGTAGAGTGTATTACAATGTACTGCCAAAAAATTATGACAAACTCAGACTTTACCCAAATACGGCTTGTAATCCATGAAAACTCATTAACTTTGGCATTTGTTGTTCTTTAGTTTATATTGAGCATGAAGTGCTTTCAACAAATAACATTTTAGCACTCCGGCGCCTCCGCATCTATTTGGGGAAGCAAAATCCCTTTTACGGATAAAGCACCTGGAGCAGCTGCTTAATGGAATAGACTGAATGTTATGTAAATAAACAGCTTGCATTTGAACATGCGCATATGTGTGTGTGTGTGTGTGTGTGTGTGTGTGTGTGTGTGTGTGTGTTGGTGAGAGAGACAAAGGGAGGGAGGGAGAGCGAGCATTCTGGAGGAAGATCGCAGAGACCTCAGCACAGGTTGAATTTTTGCTAGTCTTAATTTCCCACAAGTGTGTGGTAACTTCAGTAGTGCTGATTGTGAAAGTGTTGGATGAATGAAAAGGAGAAACAAGAACTTGTTTAGATGAGGAGAGCAGAAAGACAGAATCTTTGCGTTTTTCTCTTTACTGCACTATTCATGAAGCATTTCCATTTCTGCATCTTGCACAGCTGACTGTATTGAGTGGTTACTTCAGCGTGCCCGTGGATGGACATGAGCTTTTTCCCAGAAATCCAAAAAGTGTAAGACCCTAGAAAGATGAAGACAATTATTATAGATTAAATATGAGGTTCCACTGATTCAGCGTACCGAGAAGCTACAACAGAAGTGAAGCTACAACTGAAGTGAAGCTACACATCTTCACTGTTGTAATGTTGATCATAATAAAACAGTGTTTTACATACATAAAGATTAGTTTCCTTTGTGCATTATTTTCATTGCAATATCCTGCATGTGCCATTTCACACTAAATGTATTAAGTAAGGAGTAAAACACAACGGAACATGCTGTCAGTGACGGGGCGGTTCAATCTCCAGTTTGATATTTTCCAATAACAGCACATCTAGAAGTGTTTCATTCCTCTTGTACCACAGAAATGTGTCAACAAGTATTAATGATCAACATGTCATACTGCATGTCAGACTGCTTATAGCTACATTTTGTTATATTAATGTAGTATTTATAATTCTAAACCTGTGTCAGAGTGGTGTTGTTATGGGCAATATATTATGGGAAATTACCACAGTGCTGTGGTAGAAATATATTTTCATACTGTATATACCAGCTCCAGCTAAGATGCACCATATGGCCAAAAGTTTGTTGACAACTGACCATCAAACCTATGTATGCTTATTGAACATCCCATTCCAGATTTAGTCCCATTACATATTTGCCCTTATTATAACCTCCACTCTTATGGAAAGGCTTTCCACTAGAGTTTTGGAGCTTTGCACATTCAGCCACAAGAGTGTTCGTGAGGTCAGGCACTGATGTCGGGCGAGGAGGCCTGGGGTTCAGTCTGCGTTCCACTGTATCCCAAATGTGATCAGTGGGGTTGAGGTCAGGGCTCTGTGCAGACCCCTCAAGTTCTTCCACTCCAACTTTGGCAACCTATGCCTTCATGGAGCTGGCTTTGGGCACAGGGGCATTGTCATGATGGAACACGTTTGGGCCTCTTAGTTCCAGTGAAGGAAAATCTTAATGTTACAGCACACAGTGACATTCTAGACAATTGGTCCATCCAACTTGCTTCCAACTTTGTGGCATGAGTTTGGGGAAGAACCACATATGGGTGAGATGATGTAAGTAGGGTTTTATCTTTAAATAAAAAAATAAAAAAAAGTTTTACTTTTTTTTTTTTTTGACACTCCATATGTTCTCACCAAACACATTCTGTTCTCTCAACAGACAAGTTCTGCCTCCCCCCCCCCCAATTCTTATTGTCCTCTAATAAATTTGGGTGTTAAACTATGCATCATATTGATTTCTCGACTAACAAAAGATTCCAGAATGCTGGGGCGGCTGTGGCTCAGGTGGTAGAGCGGGTTGTCCACTAATCACAGGGTTGGCGGATTGATCCCTGGCCCCTTCACATGCCAAAGTGTCCTTGGGCAAGACACTGAACACCAAGTTGCACCCAGTGGTAGGCTAGCACCATGAGTGTATGTGTGTGTGAATGGGTGAATGAGAAACAGTGTAAAGCGCTTTGTAGAACTGCTGAGGTTAAAAGTCACTATAGAAGTGCAGAACATTTACCATCACTTTGTTTTGCTCTGAATCGGAGCAAGAGCTTTTCTCTTTCGGAAGGAGGCTAATTCTGTGTGTGGAACAGGCACACCTAAAGTCTGTTTGTCCACGGCAAGTTTTTGCGTCGAGGCCGACGTCCGATTCCATCGTTGTTTTTTCGTAAACACAAGCCTCCTGAGCTGAGGAGCTGAAGACAAGCAATGACAAACACCATTAGGTGAAAAAGAAATTTCCATCTCATTGCCACGGTGTTATTGTTTACCTAGCTATACATGTCCTAATATGGTTATCTGGCTGTTGAACGCTGCAAGGGTAGAGGCTGGGGGCCGGAGCAGGGAAACACAGCACTCAGACCTCCACTTAGACAATAAAAACTCAGTGTCACGTCTTTTCCCTGTTACTGTGCTTGTGTATTAGTGAATCATCACACAAACCCTGGTCATATTTAGTCTCTTCTTGCTTGGCCATGTGTTTTATTGTCGAGTTTCTCCTCGCTCTCTTGCTCACTCTCTCTCTCTTGCTCTCTGTCCCTCTCTTTCTCTCTGTGTGTGAAAGCCTCATCAGTACTTCGGTATCCAATTGTCTCTTTTCAGTGTTTCTAAGCAGAGGTACAGGCTGTTGCATTCAAACACAGCTCAATATTGACTACTCATTTCCTGTAGGTCTTCTCAGTGCTTCTACCTCCAAGCAATGTCCTTCAGTTAGCATTCTAAAAGGTGAGTTGCACCACAACAGATGTAGTCTTAAATCATTTGGTTGAACCTCATCTTTCAGATCTGTAGCCTTTCCTTGATGTCAAGTTCAGAGAAGCTCCTCTTTCAAGGAATTGTTATTACAAACTTTTGATTACCCCCAAGCGGTTTTATCACATCTCAGGTGTGCAAGTGCTGTAAAGCTTAAACTCTTTCTCCTCTTTTTTTGTGGCTTAAAAATGTTCACCTCGGCTCCAAAATCCTCATGCCTCTGGTATTTACCCAGAGTTATCTGCATGGCATTCTGGGACACCTGAGGAATGTCGAATGTCAATCTCCATAACCTGTGATGAGGATCAGATACTTAATCATATATAACCTTATCTTTCAGAATGATGTAATAATACCAGTTCAAATGGAGATTTACCTTCCAGCTTTTATTGCTGTTAACATATCATTTTCTTTTCTCCAAAACGAATTGGACAGGTTCTGAGGATTAAAAAAAAAATAAATAAAAATTTAATACAGAAGTTTTTAGCAAAGTACACAGTTATATATCTTTAACCACATGGTTCTCAAAGTTCATCTGATTTTGTTACAGTAGTACTGAGTTCTTTGATTGGTCACTTCAGTTTAATTGAACCCCCAATAACTCAAAAACAAATCTAATGGAATTAAATTGAAATAAAAATGAGTTCCGTCAGTGGAAAGTTCAGGAATAAAAAGGTTCATATGAATAGTCAAAATATTAGTGTACACATTTGCATATTGAGCCTAATATTTAAACAGGTGGATATTATTCATAAAATAAATTTGTATTGAGGGGGATTTTTTTTCTTTCCCCCCCCCCAAAAAGTTTGAGAACCTTTTCTTTAACCCAGAGGTCATCAGTCTTATCCACAGAGGCCCGCTGTAGCTGCAGGCTTTCATTCCAACCAAGAAGGAGCCACTCCTGATTCCACTTGTTTAATCAGTTCATCTTGATCTCCAATCAACTGTCAAGTGTTCCTTCTATTTGGCTGAAATGAAAGCCTGCAGCCACACCGTCCCTTTTGCGGATAAAATCGAAGGCCCCTAGTTTAACCCATTAGAAATCGCGATTGACGTGAAAGTGAAACGAAATATTTGTTGACTCCTGGTGTTTACTCTGTGTAGTACATGTAAAATTGCAGCTTTATAAAAAAATAAAAAAAATAAATAAAATAATGACAGGCATTAAATTGTGTGTGAAGAAACCACTATAGAAATTGATATAATAGAAGAAGTGGCCATGTACTCATCTCGCTTGCAGGTACTGTTCTTCCTGAACAAGCTCAGTAAGTGCACGTTAGATAAATTCTTGTCATTTCTCAGCATGGAGACACACGAGACATAAGTAACCCGTATTGATTTAGACATAACAAAATTGTAAGCAATAACCATGATAACGGTGGCTATAAAACTGTAGCCCTAATCATGCTCAGTTTCATGCCGTCCATTAGCGAAGGCGTTTTAATTCGGCAACGATACAAAAGTTAATAAATTTTTACACGGCGCGTAAATAACCCGTCTGTTGCAGAAACGTCGGCGTCCCAGAAAGGGTTCGGTTGTGTGTTAAGCACAGGAGTGGTGATATTGCACTCCTCTCCATGCCCTTAATGAACTTGCTGTGCTGGTTGTTTGCTGATTTTTTTTTTTTTTTTTTCCCAAGGTCAGTTTCTGAGAATGGCGGCAGCTTTCTCTTGTAAACATGTTTATGACTACAGACGTGTAAACATGGCAAGTGTGTAGAGGTGGCGTGAGGTGGGACCGGTTTATCCTTCATACTGTCGTTTACAAGGAGACCTGAGCGCGTGTGTGTGTGAATGCTTGCAAAAAAAAAAAAAAAGTGTACTTTTGTAGGCATATGGAAGAATGGCAAGAAGAGGCTGCAGAAGTGTGAATTCAAAAATTTAAAAGCCCCAAAAGAAATAGAAGTATTAAAGAAGAACGCTCAAACAGCAGGCATACATTAAATATAAATTAATGGATTGTAGGCAGACCACATCTTCAGGAGTAGTGCTGTGGGGGGGGGGATTTATGTTGCTGGCTAGCAGGCGTGAAGGTGCATTTGGACTTAGTATCCTCTAATTAGAAGTGAGATATTAGCATTTCATAGGGATTTAAGCAGAGAAGAGGCTATCTCGCATCGCACACGACACCGCTTTCATTTCGATCGCTCACCTGCATGTAATGAGCGCCGTCATTAGTTGATGGAGGGGAATCTGCCCTGCCTCTACCTCGAAAGGCTCGTCATTTACATACATCCTCTTACATCCTTAGAAACACCGTCTTTAATGGATTCTTCAGCGAATAAAACGTCACTTGTTTGCATTCTGAAGAGGCTCTGATAAAGTGCACGGCTCCAGGATCGCTCGTGATCAGGAGAAAGGCAAGAAAGGGACAAGGAGCGAACCAGTGTCTGAAAATGTAACCTGCTACTACACGACTTTCAGATATAAGGGGAAGACGAAGGATTTTTAACCCAGGAGAATACATAGCCTGACTTTTTTTTATACAGAGACCAAAAAAAAAATGTAAAGCAGCATTGGATGATCAGCACAGTCTCCACACAAGCCATTAAATATTAGGAATGGTTAAGGCTGGTGTGATGGGCGGGGTTAGTGGTTGCAGCCCAATAAAATCTAGTAAAATCTGTCTTCTCACTAGACATCTTATGGGTTTATCATGAGATATGGTCGAGTGGATTTGTGAGAGTGAACTGAGGGATGTTTAGACCTCTCCAAGCTTTAGGGAGTTCCCTCTGACAGTCCGATAATAATACGATTAGTAAGGATAAATCTGCGATGGAGCCGAGGTGTTGAAATTTATTTATTTTATTTTTTTTTTTTACCTTCAAACTGTAGTTTATAAGCTGTTAGATGTAGCACTTTCACTCTCCTCTCTCTCGCTCGCTCGCCCTCTTCCTCCAGATCAGGCGTGAAGTGATTAGTGTTTTATTGATTAGCTCCCAAAGTGGCAAGTGTGGGAAATTGCACCTTTGATCAGAGCATGTTTGGGAAATGAAAGCTGAGGGTGTGAAGGCCTTCCCCACACACACACACACACACACACACGTCAAGCAGCTGTGTCAGGAATTGTTGTCTGGGTGGTGAGTTCAAACAGAGCCAGCTCGTCAGCTCGCCCTCCCCAATGAAAACACATATTTGTTTTGCCTGTTTTCATTCCGCATCTACACACACTGATTACAGCTCTTCATTAAGCAAAATTGGGTATTTGTTTTAAACTTTCACCAATCACTTTCATATGCTAATTACGGCGTAATTTAATTTGAGTCCCCGTAATGATGATGCCATTAATATGGACATAAACGATGCTGTTAAGCGGAGAGTAATCTCATTTGCATACTGTACATGCCAGTAAATTAGAGGTCTTTTTGCTGCTTGGTTTCAGCTCTAATTTTCCACTCCTCTTCACACACACTCTCCCTCCCTCCTCACTCTCTCTCTCTCTCTCTCTCTCTCTCTCAGCTTTGTGCCTAATAACAGGGTCTCCTTGTTTGATGTCGAGAGCTGAAGCTACACTCCAAACCTATCTCGCAGTGTGTAACGCATAACACGTGTAACGCATAACACGTGTAACGCGTTAACACTCCTGACTGTGTCTTTCGTATTCTTAAATCACATTCTTTACATTATTATGCGTTTTACATTCTTTTCTGCTCTTTTGTTGTTTCTTTTTCCTTCGTCTTTGTATAAAACATTAAAGTGCTAAAACAGCATGCTAGTTAGTCTTTCTCTCACTGACCGTCGTTTTGATCATGACAAGCGAGATTCGTGTGCAGTGACATGAATCACACCGGCGGAACGAGCGGCACGCACATGTTTATTAAATTGCCTTTACCTTAGCGCGATTATGGTGTCAGGACCGTAATGCGTCTGCAGCAAACCCCACATCTTAATTCCCCTCCTCTGCTGTCCTGTATTCTTTTCATGGGAGATGGATTGGGAGGCAAAACATCGAACACATCTTTTTCTTGAATGTTTTGAGCCTAATGACTCTTCAATGGCTCTGTTTCAGAGGTAGCCGTCAGCAGGCTCACATTAACGTTAGCAAATGGCATCGTTGTTAATAATGACTGAAGGTGAGCTCACACGTAGCATTCATTCACTAGCATTTTTGGGGCGACAATTTCCCTTTTGTGTTGCTATAAAAACGGTGTCTCCTGCGAGCATGCCTCTGGTTTTCTTTTGTATTTTACAGAAGTGAGCGCATGTTTTATAGACCTCACGCCGACAACACGCTTGCCCTTCAGAGCGAATGCTTTCCTGCCATTTCGCCCCATCACGAATATTATTTCCCCGCCAACCAATTTTCTCTGTTCGGCTCTAATTGGCTCCATAAATCTGGTGGGGTGGAGGAAGAGGGATGTTTCGGTGTCTCGGAGTGTAATCCTCACCCTTATTTACCAATTCATTAAGATTCATTGATGCGGGCTGGGCCGAGAGGAAATGACAGCATAAATCAGGGCTCCGGCATAATGACCCTAATCAGACGGGAATTGCACAAAATGTCATGATGAACTATGTCCTTGTGTTAGCGCCTACTGTACGTTGTCATTGGACTTGCTTTATGGGCGCAAGGTGGCTTCCTGACACAGGCTGTATTTAACACAACAAAAAAGAGCTGTTTAAAAAAAAAAAAAAGAAAAAAAAAAAAAGCAGCTTCCATTAAAGCCTATGTGGGATTCATAGAAGCCATCACAGTGTTTAGCCCTTCAGTTCCTTTTTGCATCCGTTCAGCTGCTTAATAAATGATGTGGACATCCCCGTCTTTAGATTCTTACATCCAGGGATGTCACTTCTGGAGGATCACAGCACCTCAGAGTTTAGAATCTTATTTAAAACACCTTATTCAACTCATCACCTGGACCTTCATGGGTCGGATTAGGTGTGTCGAGACGGACATACACTCTTGGAAAAGAGAACATGGTGTTTATAGTGTATTCGCACAAATATCTGTTAAGCCTTCTGTTCTCACTTCAGCTTTCCAGTCTCTCTCTAGGGTGATCATTGGGTATTGCAATGGATTGCAGCGATGGCAGACAAACTTGTAATGTAAACAATAGCCAAGCTTATAATAGAAAAAAAAAACAAAAAACAGACCAAGAGAAAATGATGCTGTTTATAAAATGTACAAACAAGTCTGTATGTCTAGCTTTATTTTTCATTGTGTCACATGATAACAAGATTTGTGGATATTGTCTTTTATTTCCCCCCTCCATACCTTATGGATTTGCCTCTATTATACGTAAGACCATCTTTTCCTGATAGTCTTTTTCCCCCTTGCATTTTCTCCCCAATTTATTCTTGGCCAATTCCCAACCACAAGCTAGCTCTCCCCTATCACACGCCAGCTACCACCAGGGAGGGTGAATTCTAACGCGCGCTTTTCTTTTCTTTTCGAACTGCTGCTCATGCTGCGTCTCAGGGCGACATAACACACTTGGAGGAAAGCGCTATCCACCCTCTTCTGCATACATGCGCTCACAGATACTCATGATTGGCTAGTGTCTTTGTGATTGACAAGGGAGAGAGAGCATGCTATCCCTTACATCCAGAGATCATGGCCAGTTTTGTGCTCTTGGCTCCTGGCCACTGATTTTGGTTATGGAGCCTGAAATAAATTCTAAAAAAAAACCCAAATAAATTGCAAAACAAATGCTGATATTTGGGGGGCGGTGGTAGAGCGGGTTGTCCACTAATCGTAGGGTTGGTGGTTCGATTCCCGGCCCACATGACTCCACATGCCGAAGTGTCCTTGGGCAAGACAATGAACCCCAAATTGCTCCCGATGGCAGGCTAGTGCCTTGCATGGTAGGTCTGCTGCCATTGGTTGTGTGTGTGTGTGTGTGTGTGTGTGTGTGTGTGTGTGTGTGTGTGTGTGTGTGTTCATGAATGGGTGAATGAGACAGTGTAAAGCGCTTTGTAGAACCACGAAGGTTAAAAGTCGCTATATAAGTGCAGCCCATTTACCATATTTAGCTCATTTCCTCCATTTTTCTATATGGATCAGTTTTACTGCAGTGAGGCCACTCTTCAAATATGTTTTGAATTTTCTGAACACTTGTTTACGTCTATAAGAACACATGCTGCTTGCAAAATAGTTTGTTGTTTGTTCCATAAAGGAAGCTGTTTTCCCCACCCAAATGCACTCTCACACACTCAGCATTTTTATAACCAAGAAGCAATTTACACACATGAATCTCCCAAGTAGAACAATCAGGTTCACGTTAAACATTAAAAGTAACTATTCGACACCAGATAACCATCGTGACAAACCAGGAGTCGCATTTCCACGTCATTATTTGTTTATGAAGGTTAATGATTGTGGCAGGCAATCAATGGTCCTCTTTATCTCGCTGCTCGAGCAATTCCAAACAAACAGCTGAGAGACGGGCACCTGCGCCGGACCACGGTGAGCTATCACATTCAGCAGCGCTTTTCACAAACAACCCACTGTTCA
The DNA here is from genome assembly GCA_023630585.1 of Cranoglanis bouderius. Taxonomy (NCBI): domain Eukaryota; kingdom Metazoa; phylum Chordata; class Actinopteri; order Siluriformes; family Cranoglanididae; genus Cranoglanis; species Cranoglanis bouderius. The sequence continues at coordinate 12,770,349 of CM042537.1, forward strand.
GTATCATTTAGGTCATAGGGCAAAGCAAACCACACCGCAGCTCACCATGAAACTTCCTTTAACATTTTACTTTCTCTCCATCAGCGATCAGTGAAATGTGAGTCACCGATCCTGTGTTGTTCACGTTGTAGCTACAAGTCTGTCCTGAAGACAAGCTAGGTGTAAAAATAGCCCAGGTGATTCTGCACTGCAACTTTAGGTGATCTTGTTTTTTTTTGTTTTTTTCTTTTCATTGAGGAATTCCGGTAAGCTTGATGTGCATACCTTGCATGCTCATCTTTTGAGATGCTCCCCTATCTGTCACCATGTGAATGTTCCCGCATCGGTTGACGTGCCGTGCCAGTATGCCACCATTCTTGTCAACCTGGTTTTAAGACAAATGGTTCTCTGCCTCAATTACACTAAAATATTATTTTTTTTTTTAAATGATTATTTATTTCTTTTGAAATGAGTTGACACCAGAGCTGTACAACTGGGTACGCTTAGTCCCCAAGACAGTGTTACTAATAATATGTTCCCTCTGATACACTGGTCTCGCTGATTAATTAGATTAAAGTTCATGGAAGCTGAACTTTGCTTCTCAAGAAAACGCAAACCACATATTTCCACCCCCCCAAAAGTCCAGTGGCCGTGCCCACGGGAGGCTTCTCTGGTTGAATTTCTTGAAGCAATGATTAAAAAAATATATATATGGCACAATTTAAATAATATTAAACAACAAGCAATTTGCATGATCTCACAGGAGGCAGGAGATGGCTGCGTTTGTGTCTGAGCTCGTGCGTGTCTATTTGAGCGCTCTAATTTTACCAAATGAGCTTCAGGGATATTGACTGAGGCCTTGTTTTTTCCCCCAGAATGCACTGCTGCTGGAGGAGCGAATGTCCGTGTCCTCTTTGCTAGGGCGCTGTTAATCCCAAGTTGCGAGCGAACAGCAGTGATCAAAGTCGCTTGAAGGAGAGAAGCTCAGGAGTATACTGTAACCCGCTTGTGATTTGAGTCCCACATCCTGGACTTGCCATTCTGGTAGCACCGGCATTAAAACTCATTAGTCCTTCTCTTATTTACCTCAGTCTCTGTTGGCTGTTGTGCTAAAAATACCGTGGCCTGCCTTACTTTGCTTCATTCCATTATTGTCCCATCACAACGGGTTTCTCCCTGAATCGTACACCAGCGTAGATTTATGGTAAAGCGACAAAGTTTCATGCATCTCCTGAAATTATGTATCTATTTAGCCTCTCCCCTGGAGTTGTGTGCCTTCACCCAGCATTTTTACTGTTTATTTCGATGAGCTTGCGGCGTGATAATAGGTCTGTATTTATATGAATCACGGCGTGCCACATTACAGGATGTCGCGGCCCTGTTTTGTGTAGATGCTCCGTTAATACATTTGAGTCTAAATTTCACGCATGAGGATCCTATTACGCACCCCTCAATGTGAAATAAATATGTGCACAGCCCCTCAGTCATTTGTTTCTTGCCTCTTCAAAATGCACATAAATGGATTTGGAGGGCTAAATGAAATGAGTGCAGGGAAGGAGCAGAGAGAAGACTGAACACAGAAACAAGAGTGATGCCTCATGTACAGTCTTTGGCTCTACAGATAGTAAACTCAAAATATGAAAAATTCACAAATCAAGCGACTTCCTAAACTAGAGCCTTGCTAATGTGCTGTTACAAGGTCTCTAGTTATTATTAGTCCATTCTTCATGTCCACATTGTGAGAGGTGAATAATGTCAGCCTTGCACCCATTTTAGCTAACTGGTTTGGTGATAGACACAGTGCCCTCCACTAATATTGGCACCCTTGGTAAATATGATCAAAGAAGGCTGTGGAAAATTGTCTTTATTGTGTAAACTTTTGATCTTTTGTTTAAAAAAAAAAAATCACAAAAATATTCTGCTCTCATGGATATCGAACAATTGCAAACACAACACAAGTTTATCCAAAAAAAAAAAAAAAACTTGTGCTACCTCCCTTAGGCAAGATAACAGCTCTGAGTCTTCTCCTATAATGCCTGATGAGGTTGGAGAATACATGGCAAGGGATCTGAGACCATTCCTCCATACAGAATCTCTCCAGATCCTTCAAATTGTGAGGTCCATGCTGGTGGACTCTCCTCTTCAGTTCACCCCACAGGTTTTCTATGGGTTTAAAGTCAGGGGACTGGGATGGCCATGGCAGGACCTTGATATTGTGGTCAGTAAACCATTTTTGTGTTGATTTTGATGTATGTTTTGGATCATTGTCCTGCTGGTAGATCCAACCACGGCCCATTTTAAGCTTTCTGGCAGAGGCAGTCAGGTTTTCATTTAATATCTGTTGATGACCGTGATGCCATATACCCTAACAAAATGTCCAGGTCCTCTGGCAGAAAAACAGCCCCAAAACATTAAAGAGCCACCACCATATTTAACCGTGGGCATGAGGTACTTTTCCATATGGCTACCTCTCCGTGTGCACCAAAACCACCTCTGGTGTTTATTGCCAAAAAGCTCTATTTTGGTTCTGTTTTGGAGACTTTCTGACCGAAAGACGCAACTAACTTCTGTAATTCTCCAGCTGTGATCCTTGAAGATTTTATGGCCACTTGAACCATCCTCTTCACAGTGTGTTGAGACAATATAGACACACGTCCAATTCCAGGTTGATTCATAACATTTCCAGTTGACTGGAACTTCTTAATTATTGCCCTGATGGTGGAAATGGGCATTTTCAATGCTTGCGCTATTTTCTTATAGCCACTTCCCATTTTGTGAAGCTCAACAACCTTTTGCTGCACATCACAGCTATATTCCTTGGTCTTACCCATTGTTATGAACGACTAAGGGAATTTGGCCTGTATGTTACCTCACTTTATACCCCTGTGAAACAGGAAGTCATGGTTAAACAATTTACTGTTCATAGTCACCCAGGTGTACTAAAAAAAAAAATATGTAAAATATCCATGGGAATATACTTCAAATATATTTTTCTCATATGAATTCACAGGGGTGCCAATAATTGTTGCACACCTATATTTAACAAGGATTTTTTATTTTTTTTGATAATCCTGTGTTGTGTTTGCAATTGCTTGATATCCATGAGAGCAGAGTATTTTTGTGAATTCTTTGAACAAAAGATCAAAATGTTAAACAATAAAGACAATTTTTCACAGCCTTCTTTGCGCATATTTACCAAGGGTGTCAATATTAGTGGAGAGCACTGTAAATATTTAAATATAAAATAAATTGCATAAACTAATATACATTCCCAAACATTAGTGAAGTGCACCAATATACTCTCAACATGCATACTGAATCGGAACGGCAGTTTTGCACTTGTATTAACATCAAAGTTAAGATTGTAATACCTTTCTATTATTAATAACCGCATTTCCTTGACAAATAAGGCGAGTGATCGTTTGAGAGATGCTGTGACAAAGTTAAACTCTTGGCTAAAGCAGAACGATAACTTCGGCTTGGTTCTCACTGGTGCAGATCACCAGCAGCTGGGATTTGCCATTGTTAATGCCTCTTCAAATGTCACGAGAACGACTGTTTGTTTGCCTGCCGTTTCTCCCCCAGCTGTTTGTTCTAGAAGGGCCACGTTTACATCGACCTTGGTTCTCCCAACAAATTCTCTCTCTCTCTCTCTCTCTCTCTCTCACTCATTCCTGAAGTATGTTTGCATTAAGACCTGCCCTCGGTGTCACCTATGCGATCTGTTGATCATTCCACCTGGTTAATGTTAAATTGCACTTTGCAAGAAGACATGTTTGTTCATAAACACAAGAAAAAAGGCTCTTTCACCCCTCCTCTTTGTTTACCGTAACCATGGCAGCAATCAGTCATTAAACAAATAACGGGCTTTGTTTGCCAGAGCAAGTGGCCCAGTGTTGGCCCTAAAAGGGCTGGAAGCAAACTCAAGAGGAGGAAAAAAGAGAGAAAGACCACAAAAAAACCCTCTAAATGAATGAGTCTCACTCCAGTGTTACACCAGTGGTGAGATTCAGTTATCTCCTTATCTGGTGAATTACAGGCACGTGCTTTACTCATGCTGTGAAGTCTGCTTTTAAGCTTTTAAATGTACATTTCTTTATTTCATTCTTTTATTCAAATAGACGAATCCATACATAGAGCTGTGGTTATACGGTAAGTGGACAGGAGTGCCACAAACACTGCTCACCAGGCAGTGAGTGAATGTATCAAGAGTACTTGGTATCTTCCATGTTAACTTACCGTAAAGTGCTAAAGTAGTACATTTGATCAACAAGCACCCACAATTATATCACCAGGTTAGCAGCACTAAAAACACAAGTCATATACACTCAGTGAGGGAGTGTTGAGAGATTTTCAGTTCTGATATTCAAGTGCTCACATAAGAGCTGAGGCTTTAGCGGTGTTGCTTGGGCTGGGGAATTTGTTGTTTCATTGTGGTATCACAAGACACTGTTCACATCCTTTTTAATTAGAGAAGGTGATTCTGCTCCTCAGACGACATGGGATGTTGAGGGATTTCCTGTAGCGTACCTGTCTCGTTGCAGAATCCAGTGTATCGTCTCCAGACCAGAGGACCGGGGTAAACCGTTGTATTAAAATGTCCTTTACTCAAAACGTAATGTCCATGGACAGTTATTATATTATAATAAATCCAAACTACAACCGTTACACTATTAATAATAGCACTACTACTAAGAATAAAGGCTTTAGGATGAGACATGATAGAATGACCTATTAAAACTGTCCTTATAGTTTTATCCAAATTTCCAAACATTCCTTTTTTCCCCCCTTTTTTATGCTTTCTCGAATGATATTGTGTTATCTATTAGGGTGTAACGATACAGGGTATTGCATCACTAGATATAAGGCTCTTAATCAAGCCTGCACTCCCTCCTCTGTAAATGTAGCTTCCTATTTTATCTCTAATCAGCAGAGGCTACAGGCTGTTTTTCCCGAGTTAATACTAGAGTACTCTAGCGACGCACAGAAGCAAGCAGGAACTGGATGAGTACCCCAGATCCTTAATGTCTGGTTTAAGGGAGCACTTTGACTTGCTGGTAAGTTACAATCTGACGGTCAGCGAGTGGTGGACCAAAACGTTACACCAGCACTAATACATTTACATTTATTCATTTAGCAGACGCTTTTATCGAAAGCGACTTACAAATGAGGAAATACAGGCAAAGCGATATATCAAGCAGAGAACAATACAAGTAGTGCTACCATACAAGACTTTTAATTGAGTTCTAGAGAAGCAAAGTGCACAGAGTAGAGATGTAAGAGCTAGTGTAAGTGGGGGGGTTAGTTAAGTGCTTATGGAAAAGGTGGGTCTTTAGCCGTTAGAAGATGATAGAAGCGACAGATTATTGAGGTCAGAAGTTCATTCCACCACTGAGGGACAGTCTGAAGGTTCTGGAAAGGGACAATACCACAAACACGTCCAGACTTCTGCGCTGAGACGGTCAGTGGAACCAGAATGAAACACGAACCAACACAAACACCCGCAGCTGCACAGTTACCCTTCATAGTAGAGAATGCAGGATTCAGAAACACGTCTGGGGCTACAGAGAGCAATATGACTTTAACAACAGCTGAATGTGAAATTAACAGCACTTAAACAGCGGATCACGCTCTCCCCCGAGTGTTACGCCGCCCTGTGACGCAGCATGAGCAGCAGTTCCAAAAGATGCGGTTGCTCTCAGAGGAAGTGTGTGTTCGAATTCTCCCTCCATAAGTGTCTTAGGATAGGTCGAGAGCTGGCTGGTGGGTGGGAATTGGCCAAGACTAAATTAGGGAGGAAAGTGTCTGAATGGTTCATGCAAACACTGTCATCATTAAGTTTTAATTATTGTACTATTATAATGTTGAATGTGTTAATCATTTGGAAATGGAAATCTAAGATACATATTCAGCCAATGCTTATTTATGCTCTATTGAAAATCTGTTGTATTGAATTAGAATTTTGTGTATCGTTTCAGATCCCAACAATATAACCACAAAAGCAGACAGCTTATACAGTTTTAAAGCTTAATTTACAAAAAAAAAAAAACCTGCCGTGTCTGCCTTTAGACCTTTCCAACACACTTGTTATACGTGTGTTGGAATCCATACAGCTTTTGGACTGGGTTGGAGACTCTTGTCATCATGGCAGTTGGACGTTCAACAGCTTAAATAGATTATTTCTGCATTTCCTGCTGTATGCCATTGTGAGTCGACGTAACATGTTGGTGTGAATCTGTGTTAATTTTTTTTGCCTGTTAGTTTTTACCTTTCCTCGTGTCCGCGTACATGCGTGATTTTTTTTTTATTTATGCCATAGTCAAAGTGCAGCTGCGCACATCAGAGGGAAAAAAAAAAAATCCCCCAAACAACCTGGGATGCTCTCACACCTTTTCTTTACTGTTGTGATGTCTGGTCTGTCAGCCAAGCTGAACCTAAACAACAGTCTATGAGTGTCCGGATGGTTTTGTCTCTGCCTTTTGTGTCTTCTTATCCGCCGTTTAAGAATGTTGTGCTTTTGTTGAGGTCTGATGTAAACAAGGAGCTCGGGAGAGTGGAGCCTGTAGGAGCAGGTGGAGAGCGGGAACGCACTGTAATCGTTGGGATAAGAAACTTCTAGATGCGGGAGGGAGGGAGGGAGGAAAGGGAGGCTTGCTTTCTGTTGCTCACACACACACACACACACAAGTACATAAGCACACTTGTATTGGTTTCTTATTACTGATCTGGGAAATTATTGCCGCTAAAGTGCCACACCTAAATTTCAGGAAGTGAAAGGTAGTCTTTAGGTATTTTTATACGAAATTTATTTTACACACACACACACACACACGCACGCATACATATAACTCTCAGTCCAATAGCTCATGATTGTTTTTGTTTTCTTGGACTCAAATGAGCTTTGGTCAGATGATGTGACTATCATGTGACACTGTTTGTGCATGTGCGTGCACATGCACTTTTGCTGTACAGACACCATTAAAGGAACTCTGCAAGCATCAACAAACAAAAACTTTGACCTTGCATTATCCTCTGTTTGTTCCAAACACTTGTTGTGTTTTGCAAGCAGTCGTTCCGCCCAGCGAAAGCAGTCAACTGATGATAGGCGTCTGTTTCACACTTGACTGCTGCCTCTGTTAATCTTCTGGAATTTCCATAATGCAGAGGACTTCTTGTTTTTGTTGGTCCTTTCATAAGCCTTGACATGCTTTGTAAACAAACAGGCCTGTTTCTCATGAATCCTTTGTGTGTGTGTGTGTGTGTGTGTGTGTGAGAGAGAGAGAGAGAGAGAGATATGAGTGTTTTTTTGTTTTTTTTTTTCCAACTAACATTTGCACACAAACTCTTAACAGACACATGCACACATTTCTCTTTAACCTGGAACTACCACAAAATGTTGTTATGGTTAATGCATTAGTTACCAGCGGTCCATTGAAAACAGCTTAATAACACAACGTCTTCATGCCGTGCTTTTATTCATATGCCGTTCTGAATATTAATGCCTTCTCACAAGGCTCTTTCATTGCTATCTGTTTCATACTTATGATGGATAACGCACTTTTGGTGGCGATATTGCAGCTTTTAAATTATTTGGTGGCATAAGTTAATGAGATGGTAGATTTATGGCTTTCATTTGTTTGTCAATTTGAAAATTAATTGGGTGTTAATTTTAGCCGGCCCTGTTCAGACAGAGGCGACATGGGCGCATTACTTTGCATTCATTGTAGCTTTCCTTCGTTTTAGTGTGGGTCACTAGTTCTGCATGCATTAAAACTCCAGCCCATTCTCCTGATTACTTTTTAGAGATGCCACGTTTTTGCAAAATTTACACCTTTTATCTTACAATTATTCAAATTCAGAGTGTGCAGCCATTACTGCCGTCCTTTACGGAGGCTTAAGAAGGAGCCTCCATAAGAAGAAAATGGGGACGACAGAGATGAAAATGCATTAATTTATGCACACAGATTAGATTTATAATAATAATAATAATAATAATAATAATAATAATAATAATAAGTTTAATTGATATAGCGCCTTTCTCAGACTCAAGGTCGCCTTACATAGTATATAGGTTAGATGTGAAAATTTGACGTAGGACGAATGGAAAGCGGTGAATGCCTTTGTTATGTGGATTTGTGCTTGTATTGGTGTTGGGCCCGAGGTTGAACGTGTGTTTGTAATTGCCATGTAGGCATGTGTGTATTGCAGAGACAGTTTTTGGCTCTCTTGCTCTGTTCTTGTTTAGAGGATGCCATAATTGAACAAGGCTCTGGCAGCTTGGTGAAAGAGACAAGCTGGGGCAACACTTACGTCTGGAAAAGATGAGAGTGAGAGAGAGAGAGAGAGAGAGAGAGAGAGAGAGAGAGAGAGAGAGAGAAAATAAGAAAGAGAGAAAACACTGGGCACACTCTTAAATGTAGTTTGATGGATACACAAATAAGTTGATACTTTCATAATAATTTGGTCTTGTATGAACATTGCCTTGTTGTAGGAGCCACATTAAACACAGTGCATGAATAAAGAGCAGTACATATGGAACAATAAATAGGAATAAACAGATCTATAAATGCAAAGAAATCCAGTAAGATACTGCACATGTGCATAAAGATGAAATATTGTTTCCTTTTGTTAATAACTTTATTTTATTAATTAATCATGCATTATAGCTTTAGGGAGCGCTTTATTATTGTTACTGCTGTTACTACAGTGCTGTGGAAAAAGTATTTTTCTTCTGATTTCTTTTTTTTTTTTCTATTTTTGTGTGTATCTCATACAAAATTGTTTCAGAAATTAAAACAAAATCTAAGATAAAAAAGGGCAACCTGAGTAAACACAAAATACAGTTTTTAAATGATAGTTATTTATTGAAGCAAAAAAGTTATCCAATACCAACTGGGCCTGTGTGAAGATGTATTTGCTCCCGTAGTTACTAATTCGCCAAATCTATGAAACTGCATTTATAATGGGGTTCAGCTGGACTAGACGCAACCAAGCCTGATTACTGCAAACCCTGTTCAATCAAATCAACACTTAAATAGAACTTTTTCAAATGATGAAGGAGGTGGTTGAAATACATCAGTCTGGGAAGGGTTACAAAGCTGTTACACAAAAGGAACATCAAACCTGCGGTCAAGCATGGTGGTGGAAGTGTGATGGTGTGGGGATGCTTTTGCTGCTTCAGGGCCTGGGCAACTTGCAGTAATTGAGGGAAACATGAATTCTGCCCTCTACCAGAAAATCCTAAAGGACATTTACAGCATTTGGCAGATGCCCTTATCCAGAGCGGCTTACATTTATCTCATTTATAGAGCTGAGCAGTTGAGGATTAAGGCCCTTGCTCAAGGGCCCAACAGCGGCAGCTTGGTGGTGCCGGGGTTTGAACTCATGATCTTCTGAGCAGTAGACCAACGCCTTAACCACTGAACTAGTCCTAGAAGTAAGTGAAAGGCTGATCTTCAGTTATCCGAGGCCTTTGGTTGCAGTTATTGCTGCAAAAATAATAAATAAATAAATAAATAAAAACTGCTGTGTTTTTACTCAGGTTGCCTTTGTTTTATGTTGTATTTCGTTTGAAGATTTAAAACTATTTAGTATGAGATGTACACCAAAACAGAAGAAATCAGAATGGGGGCAAATGCTTTTATACCACAGCAATTCCCATGAATGAAAAACATATTGTACTTTTTAACTGTTTATAATTGCATTTATTTAGTTGCATTGCAGAACACCCGTTAGATAAGTTAGTTCATGTTAATACTTGAGGTATAGCCACTATAAACAGTCGTTCCCTCACCAGCCTCCCTCAACAATCTTCTGTGCTGAAGAATCGTTTCCCATGGTGGAAAACTTACTGACCATTTCAAAGCACCGACACCCGTGACTCCTAACAGAAAGCTTCAATACATCAACGATTATATGTTTTTCTTTAACAACAAAAATCTGTTTATTATTAGCCTCAGATGATGCAGAGCGTCTGCCATACAAGGCCCTGTGTTTTACTTGTTACTATAGAAACCATTACGTATGAGAACGAGCACATTAATATTAAGCTTTCATTTCTGTTACAGTGACACTCTTGTCAGAGCCGTGCTGCTGTAGAAAATTAATCCACACCTTCTGATTTGAGAATTCAACAGTGCTGCAGTATAAATAGTATTGTTGTTTAGTCCCTGAAACTTGATGCTTGTATTTGCCATCAGCCATGTACTTTTGTATTTCATTTTAGTGTCTAAAGGAGTATTAAATGACTGAAATGACCACCACTCTAAGTACGTTAACATTAATAAGATGTAGTGTTTCAAATCTGAATTAACCTTATGATTGGAGCTTTGTGTTTTAAGGGCATTTTCTTTTGCCCAGCATTAATAATAAATCCGATTGCTTAGGCGATCTGGAACGTGAAGGAACGTATATGAGAAAATGATTTTCTGTCCATTGTAGAAATCCACTGTCTCCTGTATATGAGTGTCTAGGCTCAGGAAGAGAGCACACACAAGCACAGACTAATATATATATGTATGTATGTGTATATATAATGTATGTATGTGTATATATATATATATATATATATATATATATATATATATATATATATATATCTATATATATATATATATATATATATATATATATATGTATGTATGTATGTGTATATATATGTATGTATGTGTATATATATATATATATATATATATATATATATATATATATATATATATGTGTGTGTGTGTGTGTGTGTGTGTGTATATATATATATATGTGTGTGTATATATGTATGTATATATATATATATATATATATATATATATATATATATGTGTGTGTGTGTGTATATATATATATATATATATATATATATATATATATATACGTACGTACGTATATATATATATATATATATATATATATATATATATATATATATATATATATATATATATATATATATATAAAAACAGCATAAGCATGCACTGTCAAAATGAGGGAATTCTTTCTATACTGAAAAATACAGGGCTTCGATGAGTAAAAGCTTTCTGACACACGACGTTGATGTAGTGGATACATTATAAATACGTTGGCCATAAGTCTGGATTGTTTTCCGCAGCTGGTGCTTATTTATGTTCAGGCTGGGATTCTGGTGTAAACTCAACAGCTGCGATGCAAATGTTTGCAGTACAGTTTGATTTGGGACGACTTTCGGGCGAGAGCTGTCAGCCATTAAAAAGCCATCGAGGCCGCGGTTCTTCTGGGAGCCATCCAAGTAAATATATCCATTTCAGTCGAATGTGTTTTGTTTGCGAGCGAGTGTGTTTTCTTGGGCTCCTCTGCCGAAACTTGCTTAAGGGTTGTGTTCCCATCCCTCATTTTTCCCTTTCCTTCCCTCCCCTCCCTCCCCCCCCACGGAAGAAATAGAGAAACAGAAACGAGCATTCGATATCTCACAACCTGCACCCTTTTTTGGTCTGGACACTCAAGGATGTGTCATCTCTAGAGGATCTAAGCAGTTTATCACCATGTGGGAAAGTGTGTTTGTGTGTCTGTGAGAGAGAGAGAGAGAGAGTCTCTATGCATGTCTGTGGGTGGAAACCATCAGGCTAGAAAGCAAACAAACAAGTCAAGTCCAACTAGGAAAGGATCGGAAAATCTAGTAGAAGAGTCAAATTGAGCTTGGTCAGTCTAGCCTGCTGAACCTGAAAGTCTGCTCATGTGTTTCACATACACCACAATATTTTAACAGCTACATCTTTTCCCATATCTTTTCATCACAGGCCTTTAAGTCATGATGCAAGAAGCGGGGACAACGGAGGCGACGAGCAACGGAACAGCCAAACAGAACGGGGTGGCAGTCGAAGGCGGGCTTCGAGACATACGATCCAAGAGTGCCACACCTTCCTCTGACATCTCGGCCGCTAACCTCATGACCCTTCAACAGCAACAGGTACTTGTGATTTATCTTACATGTGCGTAAAGGTTTTTGATCGTACAGCTAGTTCAAACAATCCCAGTCTCACCCTCTCACCTGTCCTTTATTAAGCCATGTCATCAACATATCCCTCTCCCTCCTTTTAAGTGCCCATTAATATTTCATCATCCCTCCTTCTCCAAGCACATAAACACATTATTATGATTATTTATGTATACTGAAGGTGTCCTGAATTTTTAAAACACTCTAAAGTGCTCTTTGGGCAGTTGTGTGTTTGCTTGCTGACGTGTTTATCCTAGCTCACGTTCCAGTAAAGTAGTTTGCAGAAATGTAAGTGTGGTGCAATTCTCGGACAGTGGTGGCTGCGCATCTGACACCACACGTTGTCGACATAACGTGAGCTGCCTGTCCAATCAGGCAATCTGGCCTTTTAAGACCCGCCCCAGAAATGTTTTAATGTCACCACGGCTTTTTGTGTTGGTGCATGACAGCGCAGGCGAAAAGGACTGGAGCTTGAAAAGATCAGTGAGCCGCATGCTATCTGTGCCCCAGGGGCCTATGGGAGTTGTTGTCAGTGGTTGTTTGGTCATGATGGAGCGACGCTCTGATGTAGCTGTCAGTCGACATAGAAATGGCTGTCTGTAAACACAAGAGCAGTGGCTTTGCTTTAAAGCAAAGGATGATGATGGCTTTGAAAATCTTTACATATGTTTTGGTGTCACGGTTGCTGTCTGACGGCAACTTCATGGCAAGCTTTGAAAGAGCGGAACAATATAGATATTCCAGTGAGCTTCAAAAATGAAGTACAAGGACACCCCTTTAAGGAGGCATGGCATCTGATTTTTTCCATATCAGCAACAATATAATCTTATATATATATATATATATATATATATATATATATATATATATATATATATATATATATATATATATATATATATATATATATATATATATATATATAAGTTAAAGCACCTTCATAAAAATACATTAATAAATAATGAAAAGTTTATTATGAAGTTTCAATTTCTCTAAAAGAGCTGGAATCTTTCATCATCAAACAAAAGATGACACTACAGCTGATTACAAAGCTAAAGTTCATAGCTGCCAAATAGTAGTCTTAATCCTTAGCGATTGGCCGTCAGACCTACTCTCTCCCACCCACCGAATGGCCGAAGCCGAATACACAACGCCCCGATGTTGGCCGGCATGTAAATCACAGCCATGCTGAATTCATTAGTGCCGTCGTCACACAAAACCATGGATGAAACTTCAATAACTGCAGGCCACAGTTGAGTAAACAGTTGCGCTGAAATTTAATTCCTGTTGACTTTTCCTTCGTTCCCTGCCAGAGGCGGGTTCTGATTCGCCCGACTAAAACAACAAGAGTTACAGCTTTGATGGATGTGAGAGGAGAAGCGGGAGAGAAAGAGATCTGTGGGTGAACCAGAACATGAAAAAAAAAAAGACTGCAGAATGAAAAAAGAATACATAAGAGAAAAGGTATCTGTGGAATTGTGCTCACTATGAAGTGATAGTGTGATACATTGTGAGTTTTTATTATGGTAAACACTGTTTAGGTTCTCAGCCACCAGTTGGGAACCTGCACGTTTAACCTTTCTGGTGGCAGTTTAAACTTTAAGGAGAGGAAAAAATGAGGGAGGGAAAAAAAAAGGAGTAATTAGTTGGTTAATGCTGGCATTTTTATTTAATTTAATTTTTTTGGTGTGGTCTTAAATGAATGCGCCGCTCTTATATGGGTGGAACGGCACAAAAAAGGGGTGTGACGGTCAAAATCATGCAACGCAGTGGGATTTTCAGATTCTTCTTGGATTAAAATGAGTGTGTTGCTGTGTCCTGAGACTTCCTCTTAGCAGTGTTGCAGTTAATAATGCAATATTTTTCTGACCTCAAGTGCAGCTTTGTAAGTCTTTTCAGATACATGAAAGCCTGTTTCATGTGTTTTTTGTTTTTTTTCTCTTTGTGTCATCCACTTCTACATAAATAGCTGCCCAAGTACTAACTAAATACAACAGGTTCATTATTATTTTATCTCAATAAGAGCAAACAACTCTGTGGCTACTAAAGGCCTAAGCCTTAGTGTACCTAAAGCAGAGACAGCGTCTGTGCAGGTTGTGCAAAGACAAAACCACCGTTGTGGGCTTCCAAACTCACATACTCTCTGTGGTTTTGTATTCACCATCATGTTTGAATTCTCCAATCACAGGCTTGTTCTCACTTTGTGTGTTCATCCCCAGAGTTCGCTCAGCCATGTCCACAATGTCCACTTCCCGTACAGTTATGTCATGTTGTTCGTGAAAGCCAGCCTTACGAAGCGTCTTTTACATTCAGGTTTCATGCGCCTCCATGAACGCCATAGAAATCCATCCAAATTCATTAAAAAAAAAATAAAAACATTATTAAAACAACCAGGTTTAATTTGCATAATAGCATTATCAATGCTGTTAGGATACCAATAGCGTTCTACGTCGAACTGGCACTTCACATGCACTTTCACGTTCTCTCTCATGACCTTGCTTAATGCTTTACGTTTAGACTCGCTCTCAAAAGATGATTTCAGAATCATCGAAAGATCCAATAACTCTTGATACTCCCACATACGTGAAGCTGTAAAAGTGTGAAATTTTTTATTTATTTATTTTTTGCCGTTGGAGCTGGCGTGAAGCAGATCATCTAGATTAAGTTCTCGGAACTTTAATTTTCATGTGATGTGTAGCAATTTGTTGAAAAACAGACATGGCAGATATTGTGTGGTTTTTTTTTTTTGGTCATCTGTTAACCCTTCAGACACCGTGTGTTTGCTTGTGATGCGATCAGACTTAATTACTATTTAATAAGTATGTGACGTGTGACCAGTGAGCATTCAGTTCTATTGAATTAAAAAAAAAAAAAAACATGAATCTAGCATTTATAATGATTTGGAATATAGTTGAGGTATATATTGCTCAGTATAGCATGAATCTTTCATTTGAGTCTTTATAGTGAAGAAGCCATGCCTAGGGGCAAAATGCGCACTGTGTGTGACCAGTGTGTGTCATTCATTCTATATTCATCATTGTCTTTATGCACTCGGTTAGCCCTGTTATCTGTATATTTATAAAACCCCTTGCATGTTAAATATTTGTGGACTTTGGACTGTTGTCATTAAAAAAAAAATTAAATAAATAAAATAATAAATAAACAGTACCACTTAAATATCAACATAAATGTAATAAAAGAGGTGGAAATATATATACTTTTTACCATTATGAATTGGTCCAAAACTAGATATGACTAGATATTGACTAACCACACCTCCGAAAATAAAAATAATGGTATCCATTAAACCAAGCTGCACTGCATTTACATTTTACGGCATTTGGCAGACGCCCTTATCCAGGGCGACTTACATTTATTTCATTTATACATCTGAGCAGTTGAGGGTTAAGGGCCTTGCTCAAGGGCCCAACATTGGCAGCTTGGCGGTGCTGGGATTTGAACTCACGACCTTCCAATCAGTAGCCCAACGTCTTAACCACTGAGCTACCCCTGCCTGCACTGATGGTCACAAAGATGCCCACAAAGATGCCCAAAATATACCACTGCACATGCGTCATGATCCTGAAAATAGAGCCCTTCGTCATAACTTCCTTTACAGCCTGATAGCTTTCACTTGATGCTCTGGGTACAAAATAGTGTCTGATGAATGAATTTATTCCAATCATGAATTCAGAATGAACAGTTTACATGCGTGTCGCATGTAATCAAATTTATATGCATTCAGGGAGTGGCATTTAGTGTGAGTGTTGCTATAACAGTGAGAAGAGACTGAATTCTCCGTATGTAGGAAGTGACTAGCATGCTAACTGTTGTAAAAGTGACTTCATTTGCCATGCAAATGCCACATATTAATTGGCTACCTCTCCCACTTCTCATAAATAACGTCACAGTTTTACAGTAGGTTGCTTTATTTATTTTTATTCCCTTATATGACCTTTTTAGTATAGGTATTTGGTCAGCATGCCTTGTGTAGAATGAATGCAAAGATTTCTCCTGGTGATCAGGTTTCTGTTTGATGGATAATTAAACAGACTGTTCAGGTTTTTCAGTTCAGAGATTTCATTTTGATTGTCACTTAGTCAGTTTACTATGTTTCCATGTATACATGTGAAAGATTTTTGTTTGTTTGTTTGTCTTTTAATCTGATTAAGTATTAGTTTGATTCGATTCAATTATATTTCGTTTGTATTGCACATTTCACAGTAGGCATAGTCACAAAGCAGCTTTACAGACTAGATATAGATTTAGATGCCTAATGATGGATAATGAGGAATAATGGATTATTAGGATGCACGTACAGTAAGTGTAGTTATAGCGTAGTTTGTGACTATCCTGGGCTTTGTAATGAGCAAAGTTTCATTTTTAACGCAGCCGTTATTAACCAATCAGGAACCGTGGCTGCAAGATGGCTGTCCTACTCACCTGTCATTATTTTGCTGCCTCTCTAAATAAGACACTTTTATGAGTTGCCATTGTGGTTTACGCAGCACTCTAAACAGTATAAGAGAGACAAGTGATTAACTGAGAACGTCTTATACGGCCACCATCCATCCAATTTCGTTTCGCTTATCCTACACAGGGTCGTGGGGAGCCTAGAGCGTATCCCATTGAACTCTGGGCACAGGGTGGAGGACACCTTGGACGGCATATAAACACCATCGCAGAGCACACTCACACACTACGGACAATTTAGAGATGCCTGCCTACAACACATGTCTTTGGACTGTGGGAGGAAACCCCCTAAGCACAGGGAGATCATGCACACTACGTGCACACAGGGCACTTCGCGTAACCTGGGAGGTGTGAGGCGAACGTGCTAAGCACCAAGCCACCGTGCCCCCCCCACGACCACCACACACACTTTTATTTTTATATATATATATATATATATATATATATATATATATATATATATATATATATATATATATATATGTGTGTGTGTGTGTGTGTATCTGGGCTTATATAAATGAAATTTGCCCTTTGAAAATTTGAAATTTTAATAATGCCCTCATTTCTTTGTGACCTATAGCAGTAATTAAGTAGGTTGTTAAGGTTGCCTAACATACTGTCTCTAATGGCTTTAGTTTTCTAGTCGGGCTTTTGTTTGGTTTTGTCTAGATGGCAACTATTTTAATCATTTGCTACTGATTTGCTAATGAGTATCTGATTAGTTGATTATTTGATAGTTCTGTTAAATGTTGATTGGTCGTTTGCTGAAACTCCAAAGCTCCTTTTTTTTTTTTTTTTTTTTCTTTTAACCCCATAGAAAAGCTAAGTCGAACATTAATCTTCCAAATTCATAAACTAATAAGCTCCAATTCCTTTGAGAACATGGCAGGGGGAAAAAAAAACAAACCTGGAGCTTGGCATGTCATCAGTTCTTGTTAGGGAACATAACTATGAAAGACAGTGTTCATTAATACATATGGAGGATAAAATAATTGTAATCTGTTTGATCATCTCAAGCCTGACGGAGGAATTCATCTTGCCACACCAGTTAGATTGGGGGGAAGTAGACCATAAGCTTCATTTAAACATCTCCATACGAAAGTCAAATCGCTAGCACCACCCTCTTATATTAAAAGAATTGTATGTGGCCCTCGATAGGAGTGTTTCAGTTGGAATTTGAAGCATTGGATTGCTGAGCCTGCTAAAACTGGCACTTGTCGGAGTTTGTTTACTCCAACTGCGCATGTTCACTCAGTGTTTGTTGGATCATTAAATGTTTGACGAGTCTTTGATATTCCAGCAGTCTTATAAATCATGATCTGCCTGGCCGCCAGCAAGCCCCATCTCTATAATGATTGAGTTGTGTTATAAATTCAGTGTGAAGATATACACCAAACTAAATTCCAAAGGCATTGCTAATGTAGCTGTTTTTCCACAGTTTTCCACAGAAAACTAACCAAGTACTGTAGTTGCTAGTAATGTATCCATAGTTGCTATGCTATTGTAATTAGCTCGCTGGTAATGTACTCGTGCTAGTTGTTCACAAAGTAAGCGTAGGTATATGCAGCATTCCTTAACAGTCTTCATCTGAACATTATACTGGTATGCTGTTTGAGACAAATTAGATATTTAATTAATAATGAATACAAACCAGTTGAAGAAAAAGCGCTGGAGACGTACCAGAATTCACTCCAGATGGGATGCCAGTCCATCTCAGGGCAATATGCACACACACAAGGGGCAATTTAGCATAGCCAGTCCACCTACTTGGATATTTTTGGACACTGGGAGGAAATCGGAAAGCTCTGGGGAAACCCACGTGAACACGGGGAGAACTTGCAAAACTCTACACAGAGAGTAACCTGAGGTCAGCGCTACCGGATTGTAAAAAGATGATGATGATGATGATTATTATTATTATTATTATTATTAAATTGCACGGGCAAATCATAGATAATATCACATATTCTAATATGCCATCTTTACAGGGTTGGAATGAGTTCACTGCCTATGTTTGTCAGTTTCCACTCAATACAGCAAAGATGCTTTAAAATGAGATGAAAGCGGGGCACATTCTTCTCTTTATGTTCCAGCTACTAGTACTTTTTTTTTTTTCCTCCTGTGACTTCTTTCACATTTTGATCGGCTTTATTCAGCTTTTCAGCTGGTTTGACATTGCTTATTTGTTCTGCAGCTGTGTAAAAGTGTAAGTGGCTGGAATTTCCCCATTTAAGATACACACATCCTCACCCAGCCACGTAAGCATGTCGCCAGAGATACCAGGTGGATCAGAAACAGGTCGCCTTGCATAGGGTTCCTCAAAATAGTACCAGAAATTCCTTCTTTTTTTTTTTTTTTTTTTTTGTCCCTCCCAGATAGATATCAAGCTTTATGGAGCCAAAGGCAATTTTGGCATGGAATGAAATATATGCAGATCCTGTAATGACCGCACTTGGTGACTGCTTTTCAAAAGCTGCTTTTGTCATGCGCACCCTCGAGCTATGAGAGAACTTGTGGTTTTCAGCATTTTCTTTTGATGAGGAAGTGAGGATGATGAGAGTGATAAAAATAAAATGTAAAAAAAAAAAAGAAAGAAAGAAAAAAGACAAACAGGCTGATCATATGCACCAGCAAGCTTTTTGTGGTGTTTTGTGCCTTTTTTCACTTCATTTTGATGCATCTGCAACAGAAAGTGTCTGCACATACACTTTCTCTGCAGCAAGAAGGAAGTGGCTTTTTTACAGCTGATGTAGGATTTAAATCTTAGGCTTGATGACTCTATAAATGCATATAAACTCACCTGTAATTATCCTGTAACAAACACTCCCAACACCCTTACCAAGCTGCCATGGACCATATGACAGTGCTCAAGAACGTTTCTGTTGTCTCCCTTGCATCTCTTATAGGGCACAGTTTGATGATTTATGACCATTTCGGCTGGTGCATTTTTAATCACTTGCATGCTCGAGCAAACTGTTGTTGACTTGTACTTATGGATTGCCAGTAATCACCCTGAACTCACGCGCACGGCCGTTGAATATTTAATATCAGCACCCTGCCTCATCACAGACATCTTTTGACGAGGTTTGAGGGCTTGGAAATATCCATCCAAGCCCCGTGTCTGCTCGTCCCAACATATTCCATCAATACATAACAAAAAAAAAAAACCAATGAATGAATAATTGCTTTTCTTTTATGGAAGGGCAACCCTATTGGAGTTTGCTTTGTCAGGCTCCTGGATGCTTTAGCTTTGTTACAAATTACAAGATAAGGCATGGCAGGTATCATTCCCCCCCCCTTCTCTCTCACCTTGGATGAGTGCAGTTGTCTGTGACATCGCATCTAGAGAGATTTGAAAGGTTGGCTTTTTAGCCTGCAACACTTTGAGTTAGAAACTGGCTGGAATGGTGCACATCTTCCATTATGCAAAAGTGTACATGTTGCTTCAAGGAAAGGAGGTGATGAACAGAGACAAAGACAGAGACAGTACAAGGGAGAGAGAGAGAGACAGAGAGAGATTCTGTGTAGACCCAGATGAACGTGTTCACTGGTGAGAAGCTGATGGAAGACAGATGAAAGGAGTGCAGAAGCCGGATTAAAATATTCCTTGCATTCCGCCTCTCTGCTCCCTTCCTCTTGGACATCTGCTTGTAAACTCTTATAGGTAATGTTATAGGTAAACGATTGGAACTGCAACGACAGGCTTCCAACTTCCCAACTTATTGCAAATCTAGACAACAGGGATAAAGATCAGCGTTATGACACTGCATATTGCCTCAAATTGCTTTATTGGTAAAATGATAGTGCTTCCTCCAATTTCAATAATTTTCTGGAATCCCTTGTTGAACGGTTTAATTGTGTTATCACCCAACTTGCAACATCTGTCTTTATACTGGAACAGATGACAGTTTTATTACAGGGTGAATTTCTTTGCTGCGTCTGCCAATTGATGGGCAATCTGATTCATAATCGTAGCGATGCAATGGAAATTAAACATTAAGGGTGCTTGTATGTAGAAAAGGCGAGAAATAATTATTCTCTGAAGAAAGGGAACCTGCAGCGTGTCTCAGAGTACTCCATCACGGCGTTTTTCCGTGGAGAACCAGGCCTTTGTAATTTCACAATATTGCCTTCTAATTGTGGCAAGCAATATCTCCACCTTTAAAGCGATACTTTCATCTGAGCTCCAAAACATAGCGCTGCTCTCCCAAACCTGGCAACCCGCCCCGCGTTAGGGTCTCGCTTTCACAGTCAGGGCATCAGAGAAGATTTATTATCGAGTCTAGCGCCCATAAACCATAGAGTGCTATGCTGATGTGCAGGTCATATATATGTACGTAGGGCAGGTGGAGAGAGTTTACTGCACCGCGGGTTAACATCCTGTTTACAGTAATTCATGTACGAGTTGTTTGACAGTGAGGTAAGGAGTGTGTCTGGGGCTGTACAGGAAAACAGGACCATGTTGCTCTACTAAAGGCTGCAGCGCCACACCGCTAATGGATTTCAGGTCAAACGGTCAGCCGACGGAAAAGTGGCGTAGTAGGGGGAGAGAGAGAGAGAGAGAGAGAGAGAGAGAATGATACGTGTGTATGCCTGTTTTTTTTTTTTTTTTTGAAGATCTGTTGGCCGTCCCATTGTTCTACTTCCCATATTTACATAGATGATGTAAGCTCTCCCTGTCTCATTTTTTTCCCTTCTTTAAAAAAAAAAAAAAAAAAGGCGCGTGTGTGTGTGTGAGAGAGAGAGGAGAGACCTCCCATGTAAATGATGCCTGCTATGCTGGTACCATTAGGAGCATGAAGCACCTCTCATCGTCTACGCTAAGCGGATGGACTTTGATGCTGTAAAGAGGGGGACTGTAAACTTGGAGCAGGTGTTGTAGGCAGCTGGGGGAATGAGGCGGCCCTCGGTGGTGTTGGTGTCGTTCTAGTGTTAGACAGCTTATTCGAAGGGCTCTAAACCCCACCAGGGAGGATTTCAGATTAAGACGGAGCCTGTATTTTTTAAAACGAATGAAACACGTCTCCTAAATTATTCTTTCTTATAAGCTAAGTATATCACAAAGGATCAGTCAAGACAGCAGACATATTATTTAAAAAGACAACTCTTAGCTTCTAGCAGCTGAACAATAATAACAGTTTGGCAAAAACTGAACTGTTACGGATACCACAATTTGAGGCAAGTTATTAGGGCTCAATTTAAAGATGCATTAATTGTCACGGGAATTGGGGGCGCTTGTGCATTTTTAATGAGCTTTTGACTTTTTAAAAACTTCACCGAATTAATATGTATCAGGGAAAGTATTTTTAACATTTTTTTTTTTTTTTTCACTAGGATCGAAAACTTCTGGGTAATTAATATTCATGGACTGTGCATGTTAACACCCCCAATACAAATGCCATGGAGATCCAATTAACATAGAATGGGCCCTGAGGAACAGGGACGTTAAGGGTTAAACGCGCCGTTGAAATGATAACTGGGCCTTTCCGAGCATTTTAAAGTATTTATTTGTTTCAATATAGTGTTCATCCACTGAACACTCTCCTGATTAAGGCATCTCCGAGAAACTCTAGAGATTTGGACAAACAGCTTTGAGCATGACAGAGTGCGAGTGTCTGATGAACAGATAAATGGAGAGGTGGAGCACGTGTGTGGATTTGTTTGTGCGTGTATGTGTGCGCGCATGCACAGTCTCACTAATGTGAAAGTCCTGTAGTGGAACTAGCTGGTATTTCTTATTCATAATGTCTAGATGTGAGACAGGTGAAGTGTTGATTCAGAGGGTTGTGGTTCCGCGCGAAGGCCACACAGCCAGTGATGAAATAGAAATTTGTCACTGTTGTTGCACATGCTGGTAGTCTCTTTCATGTGTGCTTCATAGTATATAGTGGTTAACACACAACTGTGTATGCTAAATGTTTGCTTTCAGTGGGAAAAAAAAAAAAAAAAGGATTATTCTTTTTTTATTGTCGCCAAACATGTAGTCCATTGAATGCATCTCATTACATTAAGGTACACTATATACAGTCCGTACAGGATTTTGTGAAGTTTTCTTTGTGATTGTTGTGGCCAAAAATGCTTGATTTTGCTGCGGGTTTTTTCAAAATTTGCGATGCAACTTGCATGCATTTTTTTTTTTTTTTTTTTTGCTGAAAACTACTTGAAAGAAATAGTTTTGCACGGCCTTTCGCAGTGATGTTTGTTGGTAAATGAGATCTTTTAGCTGTACTCCTGTTCGACGCGTATGAATCGAAGAGGGCTTTGGCTGAATGGGCATGGCGTCACATGACACACCTTGGCCCAAAACTGCGTAAAATCTGGAGTAATTTTTCAAACTTGCAAGCTCCCCTGAATATTGCCGAGTTTGCTTGATTTTGTGTTCATTCCTGCGATCGCAAAAATCACAAAGTCCTGGAGGAACTGACTATATGGCCACACGTTTGTGGACACCTGACCATCACACCCATATGTGGACCATCCTCAAACTGTTGGATCACAGAATTGTAACTGGACTAAAAGGCCTAACCCAAACATATTCCATCATAATGTCCCTGTGCACAAAGCGAGGTCCATGAAGACATGGTTTGCCAAGGTTGATATGGAAGAACTCGAGTGGCCTGCACAGAGCCCTGACCTCAACCCCACCGAACGTGAAGATGAACTGGAATGCCAATTGCGCACCAGGACTTCTCACCCACCATCAGCGCCTAAACTCACTAATGCTCTTGTGGCTGAATGAGCACAAATCCCCACAGCCACGCGCCAAAATCTAGGGGAAAGCCTTCCCAGGAAATTGGAGGCCGTTATCGCAGCAAAAGGCGGACTAAATCTGGAATGGGATGTTCAAAAAGCACACATGAGAGTGATGGTCAAGTGTCCAAAAACGTTTGGCCATATAGTGACGGACAGGATGTTATTTCCAGACCTAAATCTGTTAAGTAATGTTGCTGGCGGGTGTCTGTAGTAGTCATGATCGAATCGCACAGGATAAGCGGCGTCTGTATAAATCACAGAGATGAGTGTATTCATGATGCCACACAAACATTCCATGACTACTGCTCAGAAGGTCGTGAGTTCAAACCCCAGCACTGCCAAGCTGCCACTGTGGGCCCTTGAGCAAAGCCCTTAACCCTCAACTGCTCAGTTGTATAAATGACATAAATGTAAGTCGCTCTGGATAAGGGCGTCTGCCAAATGCCATAAATGTAAATGTAAATGATCATTAGTAGGTCACATGACCAGTGGTGGAAAATACTGGAGTAATTGTACTACTTTGTTGCTATACTTAAGTATTTGGCATATGTATTCTTTACTTTAGTATTATTGAAATATTGAAATGTACCCTTGCTTAATTACATTTCCAAGAAAAAAATAAACTCCTTTTTTTTTTTTTATTTATTCCTTACGTTTTTATTTAGACCTTCAAATTACTTATTGAAAATACTCGAAGGTCTCTGCTACTCTCATCAAGCCAATAACAGTACTCTGTATATCAATCGAACGTGTTCAGTTTTGCATCCAGTCGTTTTAGTTTAAAGCTTCCAATCAAGTTCCTTAATGTGGGGAAAAGTGGCAAAAACAGCGTTTTTGCTGTGACCTTTTCATGCTACGCTATGTAGTTCGCGCTGTAGCTATCCGTAGGATGAGCACCCATGGCCCTACCTAAGTACAATGCTTCAAAATGCTGGAGTAAACAGGAGACTGGTATAAAATCTCCTTCACCTCCCTAGAATGATGAATTCCATCTAATTTGAAAAACATCAACATTAACTGGCTATTTTTTTTACCCAAGTTAGCCTGTTTTGGTTTGTTTGTTTGATTTTTGGCTAATGCCAGGTTAGACTAGCATTCACTCCAGTAGCTAATATGAATTGGCTAGACAGCAATTGAAATTTTCAGGCAAAACCGTGTAGTTGCTTTAAAACAAACAACAAAAAAACAGAAATAAAACATAAATAAATAAACATCTAACAGTTACATTTTGCATGTAAAATGACTAACTTAATTTCATCAGTTAAAAGCAGGTACTTTTTAACACTTGAGTACACTTACGTTTTTACTTTCACTTGAGTACATTTCTGACTGAATACTTTTATATTAGTAATATAGTAATATACTAGTAATATTTTGACACATCATCCGTATTTTCACTTAAATATGATTTGTGTGTAGACTGTACCTGTGTTAGGAGCTCAGTTACTTTCCTAAGATGTTATTGTTACGCATTGTAAACGGCGAACACACTTGTTCTGATGTTGGTTTTGGCTTAAGATGATAGAAAACGGCGCTTCCTGGAGGAAAAAGTGCAAAACTGTTTTCCAACAGGATACAATGTGAAGTCTTTCCCAACATGACAATTCAAACAGGATGTATATAACCTGGTGTTACTTCTACTCTTTACTGCATAGACTGTCAAATACAGTGTAAACCTTCCAGACGTGCGCACTCGCAGTCGGACAGTTAGTAAAGCTCCAGTAATAATTTCCCCACACAAACAAGTTACGTACAGTCCCAACGAAACGAGGAATCTTGTTGCAACGAATATTTTTGACTCAAGCCTACCTAATCATCGTATCTGCAGCCTACAGCATAATCTTCAAACTTCCGTGGCGTTGTTCCTGTGTGTTTTCTGTTGTTAATAATGACCTGTCGAGCCCAGCGGATGTGACATGGCCTCTATTCGGAAGAGAAATGGCAGCAGCGGCAGTTTGCGTACCATTCAGAGAATGATATTCGACGTCTATGATATGATGGCGGCCCATAAATATGGCTGATGGTCCCTCGCCTATCTATGAATGACGCCTGCCATAAATAGTTTCCCCTCTGTTCCCCTCTCATAAATCCTTACCTTTTTTTTCCCCCCCCTCCCTCTCCATTTCTTCGTGAGAGAAGGAAAATGTGATGTATTATTTAGTTGGTCAATAAAAAAAAAAACAAATGTTTTGTAGGCTGGGAGAATGAGCAGAGCAATTCCCCTTGCGGTGCAGGGAGGTGTGTAGCGCCATGCTCCCGGCTTCACTGCCCTGTTGTTATTTGCTTGTTTACAGTCTCTGACATGATGTAATGGGAAGGGGCCGTGAGAGTGCAAGCCAGCAAATGGCACAGAAAATAAGGCAGTGCCTTTATGTGCACGTCTGTCTCTTCCTCCCTCTCTTTTTACTCGCCTCTATGTTTCCCAAGAACTAGTGAGTATTTCCTGCGTGTACCTGACCTCTGAAAATAAAGCACCGCTTTTTCCATCATGAGCTCCCTGTAGGTGCTGGGGGAGAAGAAGAGATATTATGTCTGTGAATGGAATGCAAAATTGAAATCTAGCAATATTTCAGTTCAATCATATATAGCAAAAAAGAAATATTCATAGCTGCTTGATTAGAGCTAAATGGCACACGTTATGCCTGGGACACTACAAGATTCATAGAACGGTAACCGATGCTGAAAATGTGCGAGGTCACAGATATAACGACCGATTTTTCAGATTATTTCGTCCTGGATGGGTCTCCAGTCATCAGCCACACTACACGATTTGCTCAGAATAAACCACACACTTTCACATTTATGATGAGAAATCATTAATCGTAAGCAATTATCCTGTTTCTCGGAAACCCGAGAAAATGTCTTGTGAAAACCCTCAAAATAAACACTTGATGACACTTTAGCGTAGCTGTCGTTGGTTATCGTTCTTGCGTGTCAAGATTGAGTCATGGCATGAACTACTTTCTCTGACACTACAGGATGTTGAGTCTTAAATATTGAACCCTGGGATACCTCAACTGGCCTTGTGAGTAGATCATCGTTGTTCAGATTAGATTTTACACTCTCCACACTACAGGGTAATCCGAGAACATAATCATTTAAGACCAGCCTGAAATGTGCGAGTGTCGAGGAGGGAAAATTACCTTGAAATGTGGCCCAGGCATTAAGATTAACAGGCATGTCAGGCAGATGTTGGATGCTGTAAGGAGAAATTAGCGTTCAGATTCGATCTTTTCATATAACCTAGTTCATCACTGTAGCTCTCGGTAGGAGTGGGCGATGTGACCGAAATTCGATGCGAGAAACCGTTTCCACGATACACAACATGCATCACGATATACAGGTTTGCTAATAAACTGCAAGCAAAAAAAAAAAAAAAATCAAAGATGAAGTTGAATGACACTTATGTGCAGAATGTCTATGGAAACATGTTGCGGTTTAGATTAGAATCAACTGCTCCCAGTCAGTTTGTAATTATCAGTTTAAAAAAAAATAATAAAGATATGTCATGATACACACAAAATCTCAGAAAAGTCCATAATTTATCACAGTATGGATACTGTATCATCATACTGCCCAGCACACACTTCTAATCCACACAAATATTATCGATCGCGTGAATTCCAAGAAACTGACTGTACTTCAACTCCCACAGTCTTCAGCCAGCTCATTATTATACATGTTATATTTAGTTTTTTAGTTCAGACTCGAAGCATGTTGTTCAAGCAAAAGTTTGACAAGGCATAGCATGATCACCAGGGCAAAAAGCCAAAAAAAAAAAAAAACCCCAAACGCCGTAGCTTTATGAATATTTACACTGCATATGCTTACATGTTTTTGCCAGGCTTGGCAGCAGCTGTTGCATGTGTGTTTTGTGTGTGTGTGTTTTGTTTCTGTGCATACAATGCAAATGTCAGCTTCCTGTCTTGTTTTGTAGCTCTGTGTAGACTATGTACGTAAGTTATTGCGTACGTGTGTGTGAGACACTGAGAGTGAGGAGCAGAGCAGGAGGAGAAGTATGTTGGTAATTTCCCTAATGCCTGCACATCTCAACAGAACTTGCTTTAATATCACTATTGTCTCTTATCATTTGGGTGTTGCGGTGATTATTGTTCATCTTCCCACATCATTATTGCTGCCATGCGATCAACACCGATCTTATCTCCGCATCGTACGGCAGGTTATCGTCACGAAGGGCCACAGAAGTAAATAATCTCTTAATTGCGATATTAATGTGATTGTTTTCCGCAGCCTCCAAGCCCGCGGAGCTTGAAAGTGAGCAGCAGCCATTTCCTATGTACCAGCACGAGAGCAAAGTCGAGCCGTATGATTAATTTTTCAATTTCTCTCTGCGGATATCTAATAATTGCTCTCATAGATAGCCATGGGCCCCTATTAAACATTAAAATATATATAAAAAAAGAAAGAAAGTTGGAATCAGAAAGATGGTATTTTTGATTGAATAATGTAAAATATCTGTAGGGCAACTGGGGAAAGAAAAAAAAAAAAAAAAAAGATAGTCAAGGTTTGTTCTTCAAATCTATCATACGACCATTAGCGCATAAGAATAAGCAGATCCCTGTCTGTGGAAACCATGCCATATTTATTCCCTTTCAATGGGTAAATGCAAATTATTAGCCTTTTAAAACTTGCGTGCATGACTGCAATTTTTATAAGGCTTGTTTGAAAGGAGAAGGAACAAGAGTTGGTGTATTAAGCAGAAATGTCTGCTTAATTGGTTTGTAATAATGCATACGCTAGATCAGTGAATTTGCCTGCCCCGTGGTTGTGTCTGCTCATTAGCCCTTTCTGTTTTTATGATCCTGTTTATTGGGTTTTATGACACGCAGTAGGATTTTGATTTTATAAATTAGGACATAGGAACTAAGACTCATTTGCGTTTGGTTTCTCATTTTGTGTTTTCATTCATCTTTTTAAAAATTTTATTTATTTATTTATTTATTTATTTATTTATTTATTTGTTTGTTTGTTTGTAGTCAGCTGATTGCACATATACTAGGCGGTTAAACAGTCGCCTGGCTTTAACGCCGATACAAAGACACAAACGGCCCTCAAGAACGGTGCACGTTGACTTTAGTGGAATGAGGCCCATGCCAAGTCTCTATCTCTCTCTCTCTCTCTCTCTCTCTCTCTTTGCTCACTTTGCTCCCTTCCCTCTAATATCATCTTCATCTCGGATTGCGGCAGTACAGGGGAATCGGAGCTTGTTGATCCAATTTGGCTCAGGTAACTCCGGGCGATGGCTGAGCCGGAGCACGCGAGCCGTGCCTGGAATGGCCAAGCTGTGCGCTCGCAGCCGTGCAGGGATTGATTGATTCCGCCTGTTAAAGAACAAGATAAAGAACGTCAGTAAACAGCGCGGCGTGTGGCTCTCTCTGATCAGTCACCAAGCGCCACCCCGGGACCCTGCCACACAGCAGGGCATGATCCCACTTTAGGGGGAGCGAGCGGAACAGGGAAATGAAGTGTGTGCATGTGTATAATGAGAAGATTGTGCTGACTCACATAGCACTAGTTCACATCCTTACTACAGCTGGACCTACATGAGGCACCCCAAGGTACGTTTTAATGCAAAATAATACACTGCCACAGTTCGCCACAGTTATTCGAAAGATTTATTGTGGCACATAGATATTTTATGACATGCTAGACAGCCTGTACAGGATTTCACGAAGTTTGTTTTGTGATTGTCGTGGCCAAAAATGCTTGATTTTGCTGCTGTTTTTTTTTTTTTTTTTTCAAAAATTTGCGATGCAACTTGCAGAGTTTTGGCCAAATGCAAGTTGTGCTATCACGTCTTGGCCCAAATCTGTGGAAAATCTGCGGGAATTTTGAAAAATTGCTAGGTCTCCCAAATATCGCAGAGTTCGCTTGATTCTGCGTTCATTTCTGCGATCGCAAGAATCACAAGATCCTGGAGAGACTGGCTAGAGACGTCTACGGCATGCTAGAGACCGTACCACACACAGTGTATTATTTGGTACGGGTACAGTAGGATAAGGTTTTAGACTTTGCTATAGAAAGATGAATACATGCACCTATTTCATTTCTTTTCCCATCACTAAAGAATATATCGTAATTATTTTTTAATCCGTACACCAGCAGTTCCAGCTCAGCCAGATGTGATCACAACTTTCAGACAGTAGAGGAGCATAAAAATTAGTGTGCCATATTTGAGTTCTGTAAAGGGGGAAAAAAAAAAACAACTAAAAATGTCTTCACAGTCTGCTAGCTGGAAAGCTCACTACTGAGTAAGCAGCTGCATCAACGGTTGATAAGTTAAACTCCTTTTAGATGATTTATATGCATTTGACTTAATCACCGGCGTGCGCTCTATGCACAGTGGGGCAGCTTTCTTGCATTGTTTCTGGTACTGTCCAGAGGTGCTTAAATATACCCATGGCTATGTCTACCTTTGTTACGCTCTGCTCTTCCATGCTCAGCATCTCTTTTCCTTTTGAATGATTTCCCCTCACGCTCAACTTATCAGAAATGACTAGCTTTGCGCTTTGACAGCCACAAAAAAAGCAAAAAAAAAAAAAAAAAAAAAAAAAAAAACACAACATTTGCAGATGATTCACGTGAGTCATTGTAATATGCCTTACAAGCATCTCTGCTGAAACGTGTCTGCCATGACATTTTCGTCCTTTGCTTTAGAGAAGACTTTGCTGATGTGCTTTCAGAAGTACATCAGCAAAATAGTCGTGTGGCTCTGCGGTTCGAGCGGAGGAGTGTCTGCCCCTCTCGTCTTAGTCCTGGTGCTGAAATCGAGAACAATGCCGTAGAGGGGATAAGTAGGCAGGTCTACAAGCCAGACTTGTGGATAAAATAGAGAAGCTGATGGAAAGCCAGTTGCACTTTCTTAGCTGTTATCTTGTATGATCGCCACAAAAATGTTAACAGCGTAGGCTCTGTGTTCACCGTCTGCGGAGAAATAAACTACCGCTCGCCTTTAGACGGCATGTAGGCACGTCTTTTCGACACATTAATATTCTAGGCCAAACTATTCTTCAGTAGAATAACAGCATGAACGAATGCCCTCATCCTAGTAACATTTCACATCCCAGTAGCACTGCCTTAGTCCTCCACAGCAGGCCTCCAGCTATCCCACGATCCCCTGCTGCTGTGTCTACCGACAAACTCCACCTCCACTGTGATGCCAGGTGGAGTACAGAGACCCCCAAATGATCAGAGAGAGAGAGAGAAAAAATGAGAGAGATACAGAGAAAAGGGAAGAAATGGAGAGAAAGTTTACACACAGACTTGCTTTTTTTTTTTTTTTTTTTTTTTTTTTTTTTTGTCTTTTTTAGTTTGCCTGTGTCTGTTTTTGGAGTTAGAAACACATACACACACGCTCAGCCTCACGCACACACCAGCCCATATTTCAAACAGATGTTAAAGTGGGGGAGCTTCACGAGAGCCCACAATCAAAATAATTATCCTCCTAGCCCAGTATTTATAAAGTGTTTATGTGATCCTTAGCATCGGGTCTCACTGAAGTAGCTGTTGTGTGTTAAACACTCTAACTCGCTCGTTAATCTCTAAACACCTCGATGGCTCGTAGTCATTTATCATCGGCGAGGGGGGGGGGGGGGAACAATCGGCTGCTTGTTTCCATTCGAGCGAGGAATCCGCACGCTCTTTCCTTTCTCGTGTAGCTAAGAGTTCTTTAACGTAATTGAGCCTCTGGAAAACCACGACTCTGGCTGTGGTCACCGTCGGGTTTCTCACTGAGGTTAGACTCGGGTTGTACAGCGGCAGCACACATGCACAAGATGTTCTCGTCATGGTTTGCAAACAAGATGTACGAATAAACAGTGACTTCAAATAAATATGCGGATCAGTGTTTCTACAGTACTCACAGAGCAACAAACATTTCTTTTTTTTAAATGATAACATTTGTTCAGTATTTTGAAGAGGTTATCACAGATGCCACACAGAGGCAACTAGTTAATGTTTGATTACTTGTTAATTAAAAAAAAACAACAACCCGCTTTTATAGCTTTTTTTTTTTTTGTAGTGATTTTAGATGGGAGGCTAAAATCTATCAATATCTAAACACTGAAACGATTTAGTTTGCATTATATCCCAAGGTGTCATTGATGGCATAATAGCAGTGATATGGGGCAAAATATTACACACACTCTTAAAGACAGATAGGCAGCTGATTCAAGAGTTTAAGTCATAAATGTTACTTCATAATGTGTTTCCTCAACAAAATCAAAACACTAACAGACTTCCATCATCTGACCTTTTTTTTTTTTTTTTTTTTTTTTTTTTTTTTTTTTTTTTTTTTTTTTTTTTTTTTTTTTTTGGGTGTAATTTGCACTTTGATTGGACAACATGGGTTTAGTCTGGTTATCTCCTCCAAATTCACTTTAGGAAAGAAAGGATGATTGAATAAACACGTTCGGGTTCATTACTCCCGCGACCGTGTTTACGTCACTACCGACGACGTGTTACTGATGTGTCAGCGAAACGAGCTGAACATCAATCAGACCAGGGGTTCTTTCACTCTGTGTAATCACCTGACACGCCTGTCACTGAGAAAGCTGCATGAATCTACAGTCTGGGCTAGAAAGAAATCAGCCCAACCTTGCTTCTTCATACCATATTCTGTGTACTTTTCCTACAACCATTTGTGGTGCTGTTGCACTTTCCACAAACATCCAGAATAAGATTAACATCATTTGTGATGTAGCTGCCCAAAATGAAACTTCATAATGATATATTTTTATCTTTGAAAGACAGCTAGCCCATACAGCGGGGGGAAAAAAGTATTTGATCCCCTGCTGATTTTGTACGTTTGCCCACTGACAAAGAAATGATCAGTCTATAATTTTAATGGTAGGTGTATTTTAACAGTGAGAGACAGAATAACAACAAAAAAATCCAGAAAAACGCATTTGAAAAAAGTTATAAATTGATTTGCATTTTAATGAGGGAAATAATTATTTGACTCCTCCGACTTAGTTCTTGGTGGCAAAACCCTTGTTGGGAATCACAGAGATCAGACGTTTCTTGTAGTTGGCCACCAGGTTTGCACACATCTCAGGAGGGATTTTGTCCCACTCCTCTTTGCAGATCCTCTCCACGTCATTAAGGTCTCGAGGCTGACGTTTGGCAACTCGAACCTTCAACTCCCTCCACAGATTTTCTATGGGTTTAAGGTCTGGAGACTGGCTAGGCCACTCCAGGACCTTAACGTGCTTCTTCTTGAGCCACTCCTTTGTTGCCTTGGCTGTGTGTTTTGGGTCATTGTCATGCTGGAATACCCATCCACGACCCATTTTCAATGCCCTGGCTGAGGGAAGGAGGTTCTCACCCAAGATTTGATGGTACATGGCCCCGTCCATCGTCCCTTTGACGCAGTGCAGTTGTCCTGTCCCCTTAGCAGAAAAACACCCACAAATCATAATGTTCCCACCTCCATGTTTGACGGTGGGGATGGTGTTCTTGGGGTCATAGGCAGCATTCCTCCTCCTCCAAACACGGCGATGTTGAGTTGATGCCAAAGAGCTCGATTTTGGTCTCATCTGACCACAACACTTTCACCCAGTTCTCCTCTGAATCATTCAGGCAAACTTCAGACGGGCCTGTACATGTGCTTTCTTGAGCAGGGGGACCTTGTGGGCGCTACAGGATTTCAGTCCTTCATGGCGTAGTGTGTTACCAATTGTTTTCTTGGTGACTATGGTCCCAGCTGCCTTGAGATCATTAACAAGGAGCCCCAGACCGAGGGAGACTGACAGTTTATTTTGTGTTTCTTCCATTTGCGAATAATCGCATCAACCGTTGTCACCTTCTCACCAAGCTGCTTGGCGATGGTCTTGTAGCCCATTCCAGCCTTGTGTAGGTCTACAATCTTTTCCCTGACATCCTTGGACAGCTCTTTGGTCTCGGCCATGGTGGAGAGTTTGGAATCTGATTGATTGATTGCTTCTGTGGACAGGTGTCTTTTTACAGGTAACAAGCTGAGATTAGGAGCACTCCCTTTAAGAGAGAATCTCAGCTCGTTACCTGTGTAAAAGACACCTGGGAGCCAGAAATCTTGCTGATTGATAGGGGATCAAATTTACTTCAAACTTATTTCACTCATTAAAATGCAAATCAATTTATAACTTTTTTGAAATGTGTTTTTCTGGATTTTTTGTTGTTATTCTGTCTCTCACTGTTACAATACACCTTCCATTAAAATTATAGACTGATCATTTCTTTGTCAGTGGGCAAACATACAAAATCAGCAGGGGATCAAATACTTTTTTCCCTCACTGTATATACCAGAGGCTCCAGCATTTTACTATTAGTAATAAGTGCATAATAAACCCGTTTATGTTTACTTCTGTTTTTCTGATCATCTTTGCCGATTTGTTCACATATTGTAAGACGGGAAGAGTAAATTTGTTTCCAAAACAAGGAAGTGATAGTCTTATGGAGAGATTTATCAAAACTTTAATCACAACATTTCAGCGATCTGCTATTTGTTTTTATTTATTTGTGCATTTTGACCGATCACAATTTATGCTCTAGCAAAACCGTTTTAATTGTCTTAAATTACTTTAGTAAATCAGGGTCTTCATACTAGACAAATGCATAAAGAGGTAGCCTTTAATGCTAAATTAAAATAATTTACCATCGAACAGTATGCAGTAAGAAATGTAATTACTGTGTGTCCATCGGTATGGATGGAGATATTTAATTTAGGCCAGCTCGCCTCTCTCTCTCTCTCTCTCTTGCTCTGTTTGTTCCATTGGGATAGAGGGACAGCGCCGTGGTCCCAAATGAACGGAGCAGTAAATGAGGAAAAGAAAAATAGGTAATTATGTTAATCTCACAAATGAATGAGACGCTGACCTCTCCTATTAATTGATTTTACGGCGCCGAATCATATTTATCTCTCCTTTGATATATTTTTCCATTAACATTTCTGATGTAATTAATTGGTTTTATTTTTAAGGAAATGAACCCTAGATGCTGTCGAGCGTTATTAAAAAGGAGAATGTCACATTTCTGCTGTGTTAACTAGACAGAGATTGGCTCTCTGCGCTTTAGTTGCGCTACGCTCGCCTGCACAAAAACGTCCTTAAAGCTTATACGGCCTCTATTCTTTTAACCTTAATCACTGCGTCATCCTTGCACAGACACTCCTCATTTTGTGTGTGTGTGTGTGTGTGTGTGTGTGTGTGTGTGTGTGTGTGTGTGTGTGTGTGTCTGTGTGCAAACGCCCTTTCCTGTTTCTCATTTTTACCCTTAATCAGCAAAAAAATAAAGCCCATCGGCTGCGTTGCTTCATTTTAAACGGGTGATTATTGGTAATAAATACTTTTTTTTACACACACTTATTACTGAGGCCGTTTTCTTGGCCAGTTAATGAGAGTAATTTGATTTGCTTGAGAGATTACGGTTCCCCTAGAATTAATGCGGCAACGGCCCTGTCCGGATTTAAAGAGATCTCGGATTCTTTCACAGGTCGTATGCTCCTGGATGCGTCTTTTTTTTTTTTTTTTCATTTTCTCCTCTCCCTCTCTCTCTCTCTCTCTCTCTCTCAGCGGCTAATGGAGGTGAACAGCAGTCTGTCATTTTGCCTTCTCTCCGCTCCATAGATGCTGTGCCCTTGCTTTCTGCTGCGCTTGTTGTTCGGAGCAATGCTATTTCCGGCTGCCTCCTCACTTTATGTTTGTCTCATTCACCATGGCTCTTTTTCTGGTCTAGAGAGAAGGGCAATGAGAGGGTAAATGGTGTATGAGTGTGAGTGAGAGAACGACGGAGGAAGAAGGAGGAGAGAGTTTGCGTTGCAAAAAAAGAAAGAAAGCGTGCTTTTCTGTTGATGAACTGTAATGCTGTTACACGCAGTACCTGCATAATGTAATCATATACGACACGCAGCATTAAAGTTAACACACGACAAAGTCGCTTTACATTTGCTAACAACCCCAAGTACTTTGCAACGGACACATTTATCATCAACCACGGAAAATCAAACTACCAGCGCTTCCATAGTTTGCCACATCACTCGACAGTGTTTAATATTTTCATCCCACCTTTAAGGCCTGTAAGCTTTGCCACGTAATTTTGTGTTGACGTTTATTGAGGCCTACAGCTCCAGAGGAGGCATCATCGAGCATCACGGCGCAGACTGGAGGTGTCTGATCCCACCAGCAAGCCCTCCTCATTCTGCACACTGATTATGTTGGCAGAGAAACACTTTCCTCTGGACAGAATTGAAAATCCAGAGTTTTTTTTTTTTTTTCTTTTCCAGAGGTGTTGTTTATACCAGGTGGTTCTGTGGAGAACAATATTTGTTTCTTTTTGTCCCTTTTTTTTTCAGATTTCTTTTTCCCCAGTGAGAGGAAAGGGAAACTTCTGTCCATCATGTAGTTAGATATTAGTCTGGTTTAAGACAAAAGCAATCTTCTCTCTCTCTCTCTCTCTCTCTCTCTCTTTGTGTGTGTGTGTGTGTGTGTGTGTGTGTGTGTGTGTGTGTGTGTGTGTGTGTGTACAGGATCACATTACCCAGGTTGGAATGACTTGAGCAGAAGTTGTTATTCCCATGGAGCAGCCTCTCTCCCTGCAACTCAATCCCAAACCGTAGCCAATCGCTCTCGCTGCGACATATCGAGATATTCTCTATATTCTCTCGCAGCTAATGTCTAATGTCATAGGGATCCCGGCGGAATGACTGTTCGTCTTCCAAACACAACACACACACACATACACACACACACATGTGTTTGAGCAAGGTGGATGATGAATGCAAGTGGATTGGTCCATGAAACATACTCCGAAGTTTATGTCGAAGATGAATAGGATAGGATATGTGTGTGTGTGTGTGTGTGTTGGTGTTTCTGCGTAACAGGTGGTGTTTTGAGAAGAATGATCGTCATCATTGCTTTTCAGACAGTTAACAGTTAACTCCAGATCACAAACTGTGCTCAAATCGGCAAGTAAGGCAGTGTTGAATGTTTAGTCCTCTATTTGAGTTTGCAAGCGGTCTTTAAAACACGTGCAGGAGTGGACGCATCACTAAGCAGATTTTGTCACCAGGCTATCGGGTTTTTGTATTCATAGTTGGCAGAGAAAGAAAATAAACCCTACTCCTCACTGACATTGGCGAAATAAAAGTAAAAATAAATCAAATTTGGTCCACGTGCTTAAAATAAGCATGCTTCCGAATCACACTGCACATGGAGCATGTTCCAAGGTGCGATCTAACTGATTAATGGAATTTTTTTTTGTTTGTTTGTTTGTTTTTTTTAAGACAAGTCGGATAAATTAGCATGCACAGATGACAGACAATAATTTCTGAATCAGGAACCGGTACGTGAAAGTATGACTGAGCGATACGACAAAAATATCATATCACGATACTTGAGGTCATTTCTACGATACACGATGCGTATCACAATATATAATTTAGCTAACAAACTGTCTGCAAAACAGCAGTAAAATAAACAACAACAAAAAAAGTTAAACTGAGTTTGACGATACTTTTCTTTAATGCCTACAAAGACAAAGAAGATTAAGTTTAAAACCATTATGTCAAATCAACTGCATCCATTCAGTACCTTTCAATTTGCAATTATTAAAAGCGTTAAAAATACATCACCATACCAACAATATCTCAGAATCGCGTAATCATGTATAACGATATCGATATTATATCGATACATCGCCCAGCCCTGTGTGAAAGCAATGACAAAATAAATTGCTCATATTAGCCTTCACACAACTTAATGATGCTATCCAGACTCAAATATTATCTTTTACATGCAGTGCAAGGACTGAATTTTCCAGCTCGCAGCGGAAAAACTTTTATCAGGAGAGTATAAGGTCTATGGCTACACAGTCGTCCTCTCACCAGGGAGTTATATATTTGTTCGTTTCCCTTAGTCTGTATTACTGTGCTTAACTAGCTTGTTAATGCCATATTCCATTACCACTTTTTTTAACCTAGTATGGGGTTTTTACTTGCCCAGTAGGCTAGCAAATGAATTTATCATTTCTCCATGCCATATGTGGTAGAAGTTGCTTGCGTCTCATTGTTACTACACTAAGCATTACTCCAAAGAAAGAATGCAGCATGTTTACAAAAGCTTCCCGCAACTTGGCTCTTTGTGAGTATTGACTAAGAGCCGAGACATGACTCCATGCAGTGGGGAAAAAAAAAAAAATGTTTTACACCTAATGATCTTTTCGCTTTACTCTTTTCTTCATGTTTGGTTAAGAGAGAGGGGAAAAAAAAGCGTTTTGTTCTGATGCAACTCTTCAAACAAAAATGCAATACCAATAAAAGAGACAGTTTTTCCCCTTTCTATCCCGAGCTTCATCTGAATACTCAGCTCAGTTGGCAAACCTGCACCGTTTAAGCTAGTCAACGGAAATTGGCACAATGCACAATAGTGAGGATCCCCAGGCAGGCAGCAGAAGTTCGGAAGGAAAAAGTAAGGGCAGCGAAGTGTGTGTGTGTGTGTGTGTGTGTGCGCGCTCATAGAGAACACAGAGCATTGTGTGTAAGCATCGATCATCCGCATGCAGTGTTCACCGCTTCATTTCTTTGTTCTTCCTTTAACACCATTTGCCCCATTCTCTCTTTTCTGTCATTCTTTCCACACCTTCCCCTGCTGTTCCTCTAACCGTGTTTGGCTTCATATGTCGGCGTCTCCATAAATAGCTATCACTGTACAAACTCATTACACTAGTTAAAGAACATTCCAGAGTCGACGTCGCAGTGTCACTGATATGCAAACACGATCACTCCAACCAAAAAAAAAAAAAAAAAAAAAAAACACCCGTTCCTAACAGTATGGCTTGCCACATGCCGGCCTCCTCTTTATCCGCCTTTATTTTTTTTCCCCCTTCCCTGCAGCTAATGCATCCTTTCTTATGAGTCATTTACTTCTTTAATTACAGTCAGCAGCAGATGCACAATGGAGTATTAATGCGAATGGATTTTACGGACGATTCATCAAGGCCGCGCCTCTGAAAGTCGAGAGGCGTAATTGACGTGGAAGAGCGGGCCGGGGCGAGCGAGGCAATATGCCACTGACAGTACGCTGTGAGGGTGTTTATGCCTTAACAGCCCAGTAAAGGATTAATAAACGTCATCCCGATTCAATAACGCCTCCGGCAGACAAGACGTAGGTGCACGAGGAAAACAGCTCGGCTCATTTATTAGAAGACTAGAGTAAGTTAGAGGATGCAGTGTGCATGTGTGTCTGCTGGTAAACACTGCGACTTGCCTTGTGAGCAAGTTTGTGTACGTGTGTACTTAAGGGCACATTTGTGCCTGCCTTTTAACGTCCGGCCGCGTGAAAAGAAACTCCTCTTTTAGCCATCTGTTGTTAGGCAGCGGCATGGAATCTAACCGGCGATGCTGCATAGCTGAGCTGACCTTTGACCTCCCAGGGTCACGTACCAGGCACAGGGTAGTACCCTGTTTACTCCTCCTTTACTCTGTGCACATTATTAACCTATCCACTATCAGCAACTTCACTCCACAGCCTGCACCGTCACATACACAAACACATACTCACTCAGCCTTTTACACCACTTCTCTCTCT
Source organism: Cranoglanis bouderius (assembly GCA_023630585.1). NCBI lineage: Eukaryota > Metazoa > Chordata > Actinopteri > Siluriformes > Cranoglanididae > Cranoglanis > Cranoglanis bouderius. The sequence goes on from CM042537.1 coordinate 12,809,100, forward strand.
CTCTCTCTCTCTCTCTCTCTCTCTCTCTCTCTCTCTCTCTCTCTCTCTCTCTCTCTCTCTCTCTCTCGGCATCATTATCACGTTTGGATCTCTCTCTCTTTTTTTTTTTCTTTTTCCTCCTAGGGAAAACCATTTGTCAGGTCTGAATATCGCCTGCTATTTAGGGAAATGTCTGTTTTTAAACCGAAGTCAGCTCACAGCTTATGTAATTGCGCACTGAACTTTATATTGTTTAAACGTAGCAATTTGAAATGTTTGGTGTTGTCATAAATATTAATAGATCAGTTGAAAAGTGCAGCTTAGAGAAGGTGGTGTAATGCTCTGGAGTGGGTATAAACCATTGATTTATGTATTCTACATGAATTAGTTTGGAAGTCTAAACAGTGGATGGAGAGCAGTTTTCTGTGAGCCCGTAATTCGTGGGGTTTCAGCACGAGCACCTGTTTTCCATGTGAAGAGGGCTTTTTAGAAATAGCATTAATTATATACTTAGAGAAAATCTGACCGGCCCTGTTTTGCATTGCAGATAACAGTTCAATGTGAAAATGAACAGAAAGGGGGGGATCTTCAATTAATACAAATAGCTATGATCCTCACTGCTTAGCCACTCATGGCACAAAAGGAATCAATGATTTGTATACATTTAAATTAAAAATGACTCTTACTGTAAGCAGCTTCCATTACTGTATACAAGTACTGCTATATTTACACGTTTAAGTCCTACTACCTCACACTAGTCCTTTATTAACATGAAGCGCTAATGTGTCTAGATCTGTTAGTTAAGTGAGTTAGAAGCAGGAATAGAGCGAATAAGAGATTACAAGTTATTTATACACACTATCTAGTGAGCAAACACAGCAGATAGAATAATATTTGGATTTTGTTCTAGTTTGAAGATGGCAGATTTTGACCAGAGTTAAGAAATTTGACAAGAAAAGATTACTGCGGGGGGAAAAAAATTAGAACAAAGTAAGAAACACGGCATTTTGGGGCTGTGCTGTTATGTGGAAAATAATGAACGACGTAGCGGTGTGATGCGTTACGAACCTGAACGTTTCCAATAATCATTCATCTTGTCATGTTTTGTTTTTTTTTCTTTCGTCTTTTAACATAACAATTTACCAACTATTACTATTTTTTTTTTTTATTACTCAGTGCTTTTTAATCATTTATAGGTACATTTAATGATGTGGAACGTCCACAAGACAAAAAAAAAAAAAAAACACACAAAAAAATAGCCTGTCGTGTGTCATTGAGCATCGACACTCGAGACTCCTTCCATAAATGTTAAATACACACCTCCTGACAGAATATCTGAATATCAGAATATCTATTATTATACATTTTTCTTTGTTAAATAGCAATACTTTTTTTAAAATCCAATTATATTTACCCTTCGATCATGTGGCACGTCCACCATCCAAGTCTCTGTGTACGAGTCGTTACTATGTAAACCATATGTATGTATTATGTTTTAGAACTTGATAGTGACGTACACCATTTCTGTCTCCAAACACATCCCAGGTCAGCTCTTATAAACCATGGGTAACAAAATTCAGCACATATATGTATTGATCGCCGATCATCTGAGAAGCTTCATTAGGTAATGAATGCTGTTTACACACACACCGGTTCACACACCAGTTCAAATGCAAATCCGGCCATTCAGCAGAGTGAAACACAAGAAGTACAGTCTCCCAGACTTGGGAGGTCTTAGAAACACACCAGCTTGTGAAGTGAATGGAGAGGATGCCGACGTTTGTTGGGAGCGTGTTTTCATTAAACACCGTGTCTTCTGTGCACAGGGTCTGAGAGCCTTGTACACGTTTGCCACTGTGTAAACAATTTCTGTGCTCCGACATGGCCACGGGGATCTGGTTTCACGTGCGTTGCACATCTCGCTGTAATTAGGCCCTCAATTAGTTTGGATCCGTTTCACGTTCAAGGGCTTTGCTGCCACTGAGAGGAGCGCACAGTGAACAGAAGCAGAGATGAAGACGCTTCGGTCTCACAGACTAACATTTTACTAACGTCTTTCTCCTGGTTTCACCTTGCTCGTTAAGCACTGAAATCTATAACCTGTGGCTGTAATCGCTATTGTCATTCTGCAGTGCCTTGACATATTGCTCATTTCAGATCAGTGTGTCCATCATTCAGGGGTATTTTATATGTATTTATCTTAGTCATCCAATCCACCATTACTGAACTATCAGAAAGGAACGGTACAAGTGACTGCTCCCCCCCCCCGCCACTCTCCCACCGGATTTTCGGAGTTGATGGAGCAAGGCTTAAACAGTAGGGAACCCTAAAACCTGTAAATAATCCACACGGCACATGTAAAGACATCTAGCACTCAGTTCTCTCGCAGCGTTATCACTGGGAAACTGCCCTTGGACACAAGTTGCTAAAGCTCCTGCGCGGATTCTTCTTGCTAATACGATGTGAAAAGCTGACACCGATAAAGCCAAAGCCATGTGTATTAAAGGCAAAGCTGTTAACACAGAAGAGGGAATAGTGTGTGGAATGGGAGGTACATGTTTGAGATGAAATATAAAAGAGAGATCGTGAATGACGAGAATAGCAAATTGTGTTGTCTTTGTTAGTGACAAGACTAGGCTTTGTCAGGTCCTTGAGGCTGTTTATATAATCAGTAGTACCTGGAGGGATCAGGGTGTGTGTGTGTGTGTGTGTGAGAGAGAGAGAGAGACTGGCCCTGGTATCAAAGAATCCTAACCAGGAATTTTAATGAAGGATTCTCGAGACACACATTGCCTTCCTTTTTTTTTTTTTTTTTGCAGCACAGTATCATAACAAGAACACTTGCACATTAAAAGATTATCAAACTTTAATGAAGCATTTTCATGAGTTTTATAATTCTATGTCTTCAATATGTATTTGAGAGTTAGTTGTTTCCCCCAAGAAGACCCTCACGCTCTCTATGAGCAACCCGGTCATCTGTTAGCGTTATCGACCTTTGAGCTGCTTGTGTGTCTGATCAGTTCCTCCTAGTATCTCTCTCTCCAGACAAAACACAGTTCTCCTCACTTTAAACATGCCTTCAGACGCTCCAGCCTGTCATCGCTTGGCAGTTTGTCACGCTAACGGTTGGAACGGCTCTTAGCCTAGCACCTCTATCAAACCCACTGCTACCTTTGAATTCTGGATCAAAAGAGCATGAATTGTAGACAAAAAGAGAGAGAGAGAGAGAGTGTGTGTGTGTGTGTGTGTGTGTGTGTGTGTGTGTGTGTGTGTTTTGGATTACTTAAGCGCTACATTAGTACTCTGCTAGTGAACTTCACCTCAGAAAACCCTGCTCTCCGAATTCAGTGTGTCTCATCTTGAAGTTGGTTCATCACTGTATTATTTTACAACCCCATTTCCATAAAAGTTGGGATTTTTTCTAAAATACAATAAAAACATAAATCTGCGATTTGTCAAGTCTCTTGAAACTTTAATTAACTGACAAAAGTACAAAGAAAAGATATTCACTGTTTTCACTGACCAACTTAATTGTATTTTGTAAATATAAACAAATTTAGAATTTGATGACTTCAACACACTCAAAAAAAAGTTGGGACAGAGGCATGTTTACCACTGTGTTACATCACCCTTCCTTTTAATTACTCTTTTTAATCGTTTGGGAACTGAGGATACTAATTGATGCAGTTTTGCAAGTGGAATTTTTGCCCATTCTTGCTTGAAGCTACTCAGCAGTCCTTGGTCACCATTGTCTGATTCTCCTCTTCATGATGCACCATAGGAGACAGATCTGAACTGCTGGCAGGCCAGTCAAGCACACGCACTCTGTGTCTACAAAGCCACGCTGTTGTAGCACATGCAGAATGAGGCCTGGCATTGCCCTGCTGAAATAACCATGGACTTCCTGGGAAAAGACATTGCCTCAATGGCAGCATGTGTCTCTCTAAAATCCCAATATACGCCTCCGTGTCAATGGTACCTTCACACATATGCAAGTCACCCATGCCGTGGGCACTGATGCACCCCCATACCATCACAGATGCTGGCTTTTGCACCTTTTGCTTATAACAGTCTGGTTGGTCTTTTTCATCTTTGGCGCGAAGAACTCGACGTCCGTTTTTCCCGAAAACAAGCTGAGACGTGAACTCATCTGACCACAGCACACGTTTCCACTGCCTTTCAGTCCATCTGAGATGAGCTCGGGCCCAGAAAATTCGGCAGCGTTTCTGCATAAAGTTGATGTGTGGCTTCCTCCTTGTGTAATAGAGTTTCAGGTTGCATTTCTGGATGCAGTGGCGGACTGTGTTAAGTGGCGACAATTTTCCGAAGTACTCCCAAGCCCATGTAGTTATATTTATCACAGTAGCATGGTTTCTCAGGCAATGCCACCTGAGGGCTCGAAGGTCACGCACATTCAGCAGTGGTTTTCGGCCTTGCCCTTTACGCAGTGAGATTTCTCCGGATTCCCTGAATCTTTTCCCAATATTATGCACTGTAGATGGTGAAAGACCTAAATTCTTTGCAGTCTTGTGCTGAGCACTGTTCTTGTTGAACTGACTGACAATTCTCATGAAGTGGTGAGCCACAACCCATCCTTGCTTGCAAAGACTGAGCTTTTGGTGGATGCTCCTTTTATGCCCAATCCTGATACCCTCCCCTGTTACCAATTAACCTGATCCTCCAAAATGGTGTTACTTGAATATTCTATAAACTTTTCAGTCTTATTTTGCCTCTGTCCCAACTTTTTTTTTTTTTTTGAGTGTGTTGAAGACATCAAATTCTTAATTTCTTTATATTTACAAAATACAATTAAGTTGGTCAGTGTAAACATTGAATATCTTTTCTTTGTACTTTTGTCAGTTAATTAAAGTTTTTAATTAAATCTGTGACAAATCACAGATTTTTGGTTTCACTGCGTTTTAGAAAAAATCCCAACTTTTATGGAAATGGGGTTGTACTTTATTTGCCTATTTCTCTAACAACAGCTTTATACTACTCAGTTTTGCTGATACAGACAAAAATCTTAAAAGTAAAAGCAGTCTCAGAGCACATAAACTGTCGTGCTCACCAGCCCTTTAGTGCATAAGTGTGATCACTGCTATGATGCTCGTCTAAAAGCCACTAATAAGAGGACAGCCTAGGATAACATGAAACACATGGGATGGCTACAAATACGGTGGCGGCGAGGGCAAAATATAAACAAAACATGCTAATGGACAGAAAAATATCCTTATCATTCCACTTTAAAGAACGTTTCTGTTTATGCGGCCCTGTTTTCTGCTCGAGCCTGCAACACACCGACCGACCGATCGATGATGTAAGCAGAGCAGAATACGAAATATCACAGTGTAAACCCGGCTTAACATAGTCAAGATACGTTTTCTTTGCTGTTTTCTAAACAGGTGAACTGTGTATGTGCTGTGTATGTGCAGTCTCATGGCTTGCAAAGAAATGTTCTTTAGTAGTCAGAGAAGCAATTCTTGTGGTTAGTGGAGCCTCTTGTTGGTTAACAGCATGCAATCATGCAGTCTCTGAGCGATCAAGTCTCTTTGTTGACAGTCTTAGTGACGCAATTAAAAAACCCAGAGTCATTCAGAGTACCTTCTGTCCTAATCTTTGTGCCTCAAGCCCATATTGCATCCTGTTGACTCGAATATCCTTGTTCCTCTACTCTCACCTCCAGCAAAGTGTACAAATCATACACAAAGCATTTACATGTCATAAAAGTTTCTGTGTTTTAAAAAAAAAAAAAAAAGAGAGAAAAAAAAAGAGAAAAAAAAATGCAGCTCACTTCCCAGAAGTGACTAAGAAGTGGATGTGTCTGTGTGGTAATTTGTCATCTATGTATCAAGTACTCTGTGTTCCAGCATGTAAGAGCCTGAGTTTTCTGGACACAGATAAAGCATGTCTTGGGCTGAGTTACACTGCCAATCAGGATTGTCTTTTTAGTGCGCGAATGGACTTGATGTATATGTGGAAATACTTAAGGAGCATATATAATGATCAGATTCATTCACATGATGAATATATAAATGAAAAGAAGGATTAAGAGAGCTTGTCCCATTTCCTTGAAAGGAACGAATTTGACTTTGAATGGCATGTTTAGTCCTCTACCGATTGTGTGACATCATTTGAAACCCCAAGTGCATGTATCTTAAGTAGAGTAAGTAGAGAATCTGGTCATCAAAAGTCTTGTCATATTCATAGAATGCTCTCACGTCTGCTAAAATCGAGAGTTTCAACCCATTTACTGTGTGTGTGTGTGTGTGAGAGGTGGAGGGTGGCTGAGTGAGCTGTTCATGGTTTGAGTTGTGAACATGACCTAAGGGATTGTCCCCTTCAAAAACCCTTCCCTGATATAGACTGTGGCAAAAACTAGAATGGAAACAAGCTCTCGATGTTTTTGATCAGTTGTTTGAAATGGTTTGAGTGGTTTATTTCCGTGTTGTTACTGTAGAATGAGTCATGGGTGAATGTTCCAGTGCAGCGCGGCCTTGATGTAATATCACTGTATTGTGTATGCAAATGTGGTTATGAGTGTGTATCGTCTATTTATTGTTTTTGAGTGGGGTGGGTGGCGGTGGGGGTGTGTGTGTGTGTGTGTGTGTCCAGACAGTCAGAGTTAGCAGCAGTGCAGTGGCCTTTCTGTAGCCTGTAGTCTTATTCCTGCCTCATCATGTCATCACACGCACACATGCGCGCACACACAGCCCACTCTCTCTCTCTCTCTCACTCACACACACACACACACACACACACACACACACACACACACACACGGCAACGTGTCAGCCAGAGTGTCTCAGCCAAGTGCCTCAACTCAGCATCATCTTTATTGAGCTTATACAGACTCTGATTAAACAGCAGCTCCTAGGGGTGGGCAATATGACCAGAATATCACATCACAATACCTAGACATTTGTACGATTTTCAGAACTGGGTTGAATGGTACTTATATTTCATTTCTACAAAATAATTTAACCCTAAGAAAGGAGGGAGAAAAAAAATTTCTGTGCAAAATTGTAACATTTGACAATTTTAGAGCTTCAGTGCAAAATGTTAGCTGCTTCCTGAGTTCATAATTGTTCTGAGCATACTGACCATACTTACAATACCTCAACTCGACAAGATGTTGGAAACATTTCTTTGAGATTCTGGTCTATTTTGGACATGATTGCATCACGCAGCTGCTGCACCTTCATGTTGCGAAGTTACTCTGTTGAATTCAGAACTGCTTATTGAGATGGCCATCGAGGTACACCGAACTCATTGTCATGTTCATGAAACCAGTTTGAGACAACTTTTGCTTTGTGACGGTGCATTATCATAATGGACGTAGCTATTATAAGATGTGTAAATTGTGGCCATAAAGTGATGCACATGGTCAGCGACAATACTCAGATAGGCTGTAGGCATTTAAACAATGTTCAGTTGGTATTAAGGGGCTGAATGTGTGCCACGAAAACATTCCCCACACCATTACACCACCTCCACCAGCCTGGACTGTTGACACAATACAGGTTGGGTCCATGGATTCATGCTGCTGGCACCAAATTCTGACCCTACCATCTGCGTGTCGCAGTAGAAATCGAGGTGATGTTTTTCCAATTTTCAACTATCCGGTTTTGGT
>CM042537.1:12819208-12954208 GCA_023630585.1 Cranoglanis bouderius
TCCCCCCACCTTACAGCTATACTTCCTACCAACAGCAACAGGAAGCGCTGTAGAGCAGATACCGCTCGTCCCCCATCTCAGCTCTGGGGCTTCTATTTGTCTAGCCTTTGTCATGCAGAACAAATCCGGCCCTCTTTATTTCCCCATCCGCCATCATTTTTAAACAAGTCCAAGTCGCGATGTTCTGATTCAATATTTACACTCATTTCAGGCCTTCTCTTTCTCCTCTGCGTGCTCTCTGTCAGATCTTTATCCCTGTTTGAACTAGGAGGGTGTTGTTTGTTTCACAGCAAAAATAGCAAACGACTCCAGGGCATATTTGGTAATTAATACCCGACGCTCCTGCTTATATGTGTCTATAGAGCATGCCTAATAATGTCTCCATAGGGGTGGGTGGGGTTTTTTTTGTGTTTTTTTTTTTTTTTTTTTTAATGAGCACATATCTTTAGTGTCTGATTAAGCTTTGTGCTGATGTGTCTTGGGGAAATAAATGGATAAAATATGGCTATATTGACCTTTCCATTGTGTGCATATTTGTCAGGATGTGGATCAAACCAAAAGCTTCCTCGAGTCTGGTGAGTTGGAGGTCATGAAAAGTAGATTCTGGTGGCCAGGACCTTACACCCACAAGAAGAAGGCACAAAGCCCCATTTAAAATTCAAATTTATTAATGAATACAGAGACCACAGCCAACCTGACACTCAGGCCACCGACAAGACAGCTTGGCTCTCTGTGTGCGTGTGTGTGTGGTTATTCCTTTCTTTTCTTTTCTTTTTTTCTTTTTACCCTTCATCCAGCGATGCATCTCTTCTGCACGGTGTAGTGTAGTTGCTAAGCAGCCGGTAAATGACTTGATCTGTTATGAGCGTTTATAAAAAAAAAAAAAGAAAAGAAAGAAAGAAAGAAACGAGGGATTGCATTTCTCCTTGTGCTACGCAGAAGTGCAAATGAATGTGTGTTTCTCTTCAGTCCTAAGCCTCCGCTTTAATTGGGTTTGTTGTTCTGCTCGTATCATCAGTTCAGCATGTTGCCCACATCCATGCACATCGCATTGTTTATAGAGTCTCCTGGTAATACACCAGCCACTTAATTAAGACCTTAAAGTGAAGCTGTTTAACAAAACAGTGGAACATAATTATCCATATAACGAGTGCTTTCTGAGGGGGGGTGGGAGTCCCACTCGTTGAACTGTGTGTGTGTTTGGGGGGGGGGGTACAGTTAGTTGTTATCCAGTTCTTAGACAACGTTTTGATCTGTTCTATTTCCAAGCACACCTGATTCAGGTAATACAGGCTGTAGAATAGACAACTTTGCCCGGGTGTGTTTAAAATGTGCACTTGAGAAACTGCGGCACTGCAAGTGAAGACATCTCGAATAAGGATAAAGGTATCAAATTTTTCCCATTACGAGATTATTATATAACAAACAGAAGACCATTAAGTACTTATTAATTACTACTAATTAGTCTTTTTTTTAAATTGTCACCTTCTATTGGCAGATCCTTTTGCTTCTTTCTAGAAATTTCTAAAAATTCAACCGTTTATTTTTTTAAGAAATAAGCAAAATCACCTGCCATAAGACCATTTCAAGCTTGAAATGAGAACAAGTACCCAGAAATACGCTTAGTAATATTATATTTGTTCAAAAACCATCGAATGAACAGAAATATTGTTTGAATTCACCTACATTCAAGATATTTTTACTTGGTAAGATGTGTTTCTTTTGCAAGCTGAGAGAGATACAGTGCAGTAACTATTAGGTCTGTTGCATTATCACGCGGGTTTACACTGTAAGATTTTCCGCAGTTTTGTTGTCGCAGGAAAAAGTCGTAAACCGCAAAAGTTTGGACATGAGTCTTGTGTGGTGTAACGCCAATTTAGTGTCATTATGACTAAAGACAGCCAAAGTTATGGCAGAATTAAAATTAAAAAAAAAAAAATTAATCTAAATCTCAGTGCTGCTACATCGGATGGCACGACTTGCTCACATTAATTAATAATAACGTTACCAGTTTACATCCCTGATCCCTTGTACAGTAAGTTGCAGTGCTAACAGACAGAAAAATATCCTTATTGCCTCAAGCTCACTTTGAAGACTGGGCATTCCAGTGACAGGTAATAAACTTAGAAGACGGCAGTAAGCGATCCCGGCTTTACAGGGAAGTTCCCTATCACTTTGTTGCCACGATATCTGATCAATGGTTACATCAACATCAAGGGGTAGGCGATATGACAAAAATCAAGGGGTATCACTATTCTTGAAAAAAACATTTCTGCGATACGCATTGTATAGATTTTTGCTATATTACCCATCAGTGCACAAATAAAAAAATAATAATGTGTTTGATGGCTTTATTTAATGTCTGCAAACTTTTTTTTTTATATAACACAAATCTGTAAGAATTTCAACACGATCTAAAAAAAAATATAACATCAAATGATCTGCTTCCAATCAGTTTGTAAGATATCATGATCTCTCAGAAAAGCATATCGTGCCATAATTTATCACGATTTCAATATTATATCATGTCATATCTCCCAGCCCTAACATCACCAATTGTAAATTCATGAGAATTCACAGAAGCCAACTGGAAGTAATGAGATTAAACCAGTGGTCACCGAGCCTGTTCCTGGAGATCCGCCTCCCTGCAGGTTTCATCTCCAACCAAAATCTGACACACCTGTTTTAGTTGATCAAGAGCTTCTTAAGGCAGTGATTAGATGGTCAGGTAGGCACAAGTATGGTCGGAGCTAAAGTCTTCAGGAAGGTCGATCTCCAGGAACAGAGTCGGTGACCACTGGTCTAAACGGTTAGAGTGAATACATTGTAAATATGAATATATGGTAATTGCACAAAAAAAAACCAAACAAGTTTCTTAAAGTTTTAGTTACTAGTCACTTTTTGTGTGCCCTAATTTACTCAACAATACTAATGCCCACCTTTCACACTAACAGACAGAAGCTGGAGATTGACGTGTACAAGACTAATCAAAAATGATAACATTACCAGAAGAATGACACAAGTAATTAAAAGGAATCCACGCCGCGTTCCTGCCACACCTACAGCACACACACACAGAGAGAGAGAGAGACAGAACGAGTGCAACTCCCTCTTTGCTAATTACGGTTATCACCGAAATGCTAGGGTTTGAGTCATTAGTTCCATGTGCATTTAATTAGAGGCAGTCTGAAATTGGATTTAACTTATTACTTTTTCATGGATCACTCTCTTGTCATCACTTCAAATTGGATTGCAGCCCCAGGTAACTAATTATGCCCGCCACAGGATCAGGACTGGAGAAATAGGTAATTAGAAACAACACTTGCAGACCCTCGTTGATAGTCCACCCTCTCCATGGAACGAAGAGAAAGACTGGGGGAAGAAAAGAAAGCAGAAAGAGAAAGAAGCAGGAAAGATGGCATGGTTAACCGCGTGGTGCCGCACGGGATGACGGGAAAGCAGGCAGCGCCTACAGAGGATTATATGACATGCAGCTGCGTCGATGACGTTACATCGACAGGAGTCAGTCTGCTGCTGGGGAAAAAAATGCTCAGCTTATCCCAGTTCGGAGTCATGGTCACTTTTAAAAATGTTTCATGATTAAATACTCTTATAACATGACACGACAGCAGTCCCGAAGTTCCTACGTGAGCGCGAGCTTTTCATGGTTTGTCTAGTGAACTAAAGAACAGGCTAAAAGTGCGTAGTTATCCATGCTTAAAAAAAAAAAAAAAAAAAAAAAAACGTCACGGCGGAGCTCATCATCTGCTTTATTTTCAGCAAAAGACAACCGTCTCTCAAGCACGTGCAAGACATCTTGGGTGAAGCTTTCCATTTTTACATGAACTTGAAGGTAAACAATAAGGAGGCTTTGTAAATGGATTATTCTTAGCTCCGTCTCCAGGATACTACTGGCGCACCTGAAAACCAGGAAAAGCGAGAATTTTTATTTTTTATTTATTTATTTATTTTTATTATGAGGTTTTATGACTTCCTCTGTTTGTGGAGTTCATACAGGGGAGAAGTGCAGGCAGAATGATTTGCAGTACAGTACATCTCGCATTCGTCTTTTGCAATTGGCATTTTGATGATTTTATTTATTTATTTATTTATTTATTTCCTGCCCACCCCCTGAAAATGCAGCAAATGCCATTTACAAATGTACAAGGCTATTTTAGCAAAGTAACATCTATTTATTTCCCCGGCAGTCACACACTGGCGGTCTCTGTCTCTCATGACCGTATACAGTTTCCACCAGGCCAAGTGGGGTCGAATGATAATGTCCTTTCATGAAGATGGAAGCCGAGTATATTTACTGCACCAACCCACACACACACACACACACACACACACACACACACTCACTCCTTAATAGAGGAGTGCTACATGACACAGTGCTGTGGCCTGACCCTCTCAATTTTTTTTTTTTTTTTTTTTTTTTTTTTACTCTATTCTTTTTTTTGTCAGAGACCCATGGCATTGTCCTGACACATGTACACCACGGTGCTGCAATCTGTAAGCCATTAGCGGTGTGGTTTGCTGGGGTTCTTTGGAGCTGAGCCAGAGCTTCCAGACGGATCCAGCAGCACCGACTCGCTCAATCCAGCTGAGGAGAGGCCAGCAAGAGGAAACGAGGAGAGAAAGTTAAAAGAACGTTGCCCTCGAAAAAGGGCTAGCAGGGCTGATCTTGATCAGTATAATGCTAGGTGGCCTAACTAGTTTTCGCTAGCGACATTTCCGAATGAAGCACCGCTTCAAGTCAGCCAGAGGACAGCCGGAAGGAGATCATACTTTTGTTTCTTTTTTAGAAACAGTAGTGTGTGTATTGAGTGTGTGGGGGCATGTTTTTATATATTGGTGGGGCTCAAAATGTCCCCACAATGATCGGAATACCTGACCTTAGGGTTTGACCTTGAGGGGACATCAACAATTATGTCGATGGAGAGGTCCTCACAAGGACAGTAAGACAAGTGTGTTTGGGAGTGTGTACGTGCGTGCCTCCCCTCAACAGCCCCCGACACTTTCCCAAGCACTCCGTCTGAAGCTGTACCAGCGCATCATTTTCCTGCTCTCGCGCGTATTGTTTTGCCTCGTCACATTGTACGAATGCATTACGCTTAACGCGAGCGGCACATCAGGGACCGCTCCGGACGCCGCTGTTGGGATAAAGTCATCTCGCACTCAGCCATCAGATTACTGTCGCCTCTTAAAGTTGCAGTGCCATTTCCAAGACCTTTTCATTTCAGCCGTAATGATTTCTTCCCTGCAGCGTTCCCATAACACATCTCCTAACCCCTCCTCCTTTCTGTTCTTCCCTCAAGTACTGCTGCGTTTGTCCTGCCACTCTACACGAAAAGCGCCCATGTGTTTACGAGAGTGATTTGCCTGTGCTTTGGGGGTCGCTCACGAATAGATGTACACAGCTGTTTGTTTTGTTTTGTTTTTTTGTTGTTTTTTTTTTTTCTGGCTAACAGGGTATTGTGTTTTTAAGGAGTGCCATGTGTGATTTGTATTGTATGCTTAGTGAAACGTATCTGATGGTTGGCAGTGGTTAGTTGAGATAATTGTGACAGAAATATCAGCTATTGTGTATTGAGGAAGAGGCTTGTGGATAAGACACAGAACAGGTTGAGTAGTGTCTCTTTCATTTTCTATGAAAAAAAAAAAACACGCATAAAGAAAAACCAACAAACACTTATCTTTTCATCAGTACTGTCTATCATTTTGTCATTGTGTCTCTCTCACTATGTATCTGTGTGTCACTTTTTGTTCTGTCTCCAACCCTGTCTTTTTTTTTTTTTTTTTTTCCCTACATCACTTTCTGTTAGTACGTCTCCTGAGGTTGTCATCTGTCAGGAGACAAAATATAAGCTAAGCGAGTATTTACTGCACCATGACTTGTTTGGTGCCGTTTTATTTGTTAAGGCTGGGAAGGCACTAGGTCGAGGCTGGACCGTGTACACGTCTGTTTTGTCTGTAATACAGCAGCGAGCCGGTACCGACTCGAATGGAGTTCTATGGAACACATGTTGTAGTCAGCATCTCAATTCAGTTATATTTATTTATTTATTCGTTTTTGAAAAGTAGAAGCCAATGCAGACCGAGCGTCTTGTTCAAATATGGTAGCATATGGCATGTTTTTTTTTTTTTCTTTCTTTCACAAAGAGGAATTTTTTGATAAGGATTCCAAAAATAGCATATGAGTCAATAATGTGCGCATTATGAATCAATCACAATGTAATGAAGAAAACAGAATTTCCCCACCCACCCAATTTATCCTGTACGGCACCGAGAAAGAAAAAAGTCCTGTTTTGACTAAGTGAAAACCACAGGTGAGCGAGAACTTGAAGAAAGGCGAACTTTAGTTTCTGGTGCCGTCAGCAAACGGCTTGCCAAGAAAATTGCGATTTTAATATTGTATTGCAAAACCGCTGGTTTGGATGAACAAACCGGAATAATTTGTTTTATCGATTGTTTTAAGTATTAGAAATGTACAAGTTAATTACTGAAGGAGGAAGAAAAGAAAAACAGAACGGTCGTTACAGTGGGTTCTTTCATTATTGTTTGTTCAGTTATTAGATTTAAAAGAATTGTTGGATGTAATGTTAAAAAAAAAAAAGTTTGGACAGACATGTTAATATCGTCATTATTATTCACTATTAATCTACGATAGTAGGAAATATGAAGAAACCCCTCCTATGAGCAGGTGTGTCCAAAGTTTTGTGTGTGTGTGTCTGCGTGTGTGTGTGTGTGTGTGTGTGTGTGTGTGTGTGTGTGTGTGTGTGTGTGTGCGCGCACTCCTACAGATGAAGGTTGTTGCCCTGAGCACCAGCTGTTAGCTGTTAAATTTCACACCTGCTCAGTTCAGCCCTCTTTAAGTAAACAGCAGATTTAGTTTAGTCAGAGGAGAGATTAAAAATGTTCTTTCTACAGGAGGAAAGGTCCTTCTCCAAGAGGCAGACTCTTTAAACATGGCGCACATCGACCGACGGCTGCTTACATTCCGATCGAGAATGACAGCATTGTTAATGGTTATGCCATATGTTTTTACATCAGACATTTCTAACATAATAATGTCGTTTGTCTTTGTTAATGCCGGACGCGCCGACCTTGGCTTCGGGAGGCACGCCACAAGTCGAGCTCACGAGCAGGGAGCTAGATAACTGCCTGGTATCTGATCTTATGTATCGGAACCGAACGGAACTTAAGGTGTGCTGTAGAAATGACATTCTTACTTCGTCTCTTTATGTTAAGAGAAGAGAGAGAGAGGAAGTGCAGAAGAGCTGCGCAGGCTAGATCTGCTAAATTTAACATGAGGCCTCTGGGAGCACTGAAATGAGAACAGTGGCCTATTACTGCTAAGAAGGTGTTTTATTGGGAATATGCCCACATGCTACCCCAGGGAGAAGACGGGGCATTGCTGTGTGTGTGTGTGTGTGTGTGTGTGTGTGTCTTGATCATATGTGTAAATGTAGGCATATGTGGGTGCACGCACAGGCTCTTCTTGTGTGTACTAGTGTGTGAATGCTTTCACACAGGATTGCCCAAAGTCTTGGCTCGCTCTTCACTGTGTGTGTGTGTGTGTGTGTGTGTGTGTGCGCGTGCGTGCGTGCGTGCGTGCATGCATGCATGTCTTTGTGGTGCTTGTCAGAGAGACAATGAAGAGTCTTTCTTTCATTTGCTTATTCGCTAAGATATGTCAGTTTTGACACTTGAGGTCTTTCAGTCAATAATTTATGTAGGTCGGCCAGGAAGAACACTCGTTAGTGATTGGTGGATTAAAGAGGAGGCGGCGCTTGGTACAGTCAGTTTATTGTTGCGTATGAATCACAATCAGACCAAGGCAATTATACCGCGTATGTAAGCACTGGCAGTATTTTATATAGATATACTCTTGATTCGTTGACATTCACTCATTTCGAGGCTTATTGTACACGTCTTTTTCTTAGAAAAAATTCTAAGCATATATATATATATATATATTTTTTTTTTTTAATTTTTTTTTTTTATGGTATACCCAACCTAATGCCACATCGTGTGTCTATTAGAGTAAGCAGTCATCTTTAGGAATGAACATATGTGACCCTATATGCATTTTTTCCCATTCCTCTATTTTGTACTTATTTACCTGAGCACTCATGGTTTAAACATTTACTCTTTATAGTGTTTTTAAAGCGTGTTTATCACGAAGAGGACAGGCACGTTCTGATAAAGAATCCGGGACATAAACATGATTTGTTGCAGGGTTTGCATGCCATTTGTGTTTTGTTTTTGTGGGTTTCATTTTTGCTTATGCATTTGCAAAGTGGGTGCACAGCATTGAGAATTGTGCTGAGGATTTTTTTTTTTTTTTTTTAATGCAGAAGAAAAAAATGCTTGATTATATCTAATAGTAGCACTCTTACTAGTGTCATTACAGTGTCATAATGCTGTTGATTTTGTGTGTTTTTAACCAGCTTTTCAATTGTGAAAGTAGATTCAAATAATATAGCAACTTGCACAATCCAGCATGTGTACATCATATTATTATTATTATTATTATTATTATTATTAATAATAATAATAATAATAATAATAATAATAATATTATGTACAGTATTGTGCAAAAGTTTTAGGCACCCTTTTTTTTGGTACAAACTTTGTTATAGATTCCCAAACATTAGTTTTCTAGCATAAAATGAAATATTACAGAAAAATGTTTGTATGTCATTAAAGAAAGCAGCATATTACGTAAGAGACACTTTTCAGACAAAAAACACAATGAAGGCTGCTGGGTTTTGCTGCAAATATAAGAAACAAGTGCGAAAGTCAAAGTGTTCAGAAGAACTGGGGCTGGTTCTGCAAGAAAAATTTCCTCATAAAACCACACACATTGTACCGGAGACTACTATTTTTATTCTCATTTTTTTTGTAACACCAAATATTGACTTTGTTTCATTTACTACTGTATTTTTTTATTTATTTTTTTATTTTTTTATGTAGAAACATTTAATTTTCATTATTTTGAAGGCATCTTTGCTCTACAGCATATTACATATTAAAATGAAATATACCAGTAATAGATAATAATACAAGAGCACCACTGTCTTGTGATAGTAAGGGATCAGTAATCTAACAGCAGTACAATAACAGTAGCAGCGGCATTCCAGTTGCTGTAAGAGAATGACGCTGGTGGTACAGCATGTCTAAAATATCCACCGTTCTTCAGCACAGAGAGAAAATGTGTGTAATCAATCCTTACTTCATATTTTGTGAGACTGTGAGAATTAGCCAGTAGGGGGCAGAACCATGTTTCTTTTTTTTTCTTTTTTTTTTTCCCCACCCCCTCCTTTTTCTTTTAATAAGTTGTGAGTGTGATGTTTTGTAGCATACGCATGACCTCTGAGCGCCGAAGCGGTGACGGTAGTCGTGCCCGGACGACGGCCGTTCCTTTCTCCCGTCACTGATACTGAAGTGGAATAGGACAGCCAGTGGATGTCCATGTGCTCAAGAGTGAGTCAGATTGAAGGGAGTCTCCTAGCACGAGTGGGATTTTAGTCAGCTGTGTTTGAAAAAGGCCGGGCCTTCAGTTATCACGTTTACATAGCACACACTGCGTTAGTGTACCCGAGGGGAAACTGTATAGGATATCCTGATATTTCATTCTGTCGGAATAGACGTATACCGATATTCATAATCGAACGAATTCTCCGTAAAGACGATGATGATGTAGATTCAATTCCGCATTAATCAAACGACTCGCAGGTTTTCTGTGATTTGAAATGTAGGCGTCGCTGCTTGTTGTAAACCAGAACAATAAGTCTGATAGAAAGGTAGCTCATTCTTCTCTTTTCTTTTGCACCGCAACCCCTCCTCACATCCCCATCTCTCTTTTTTTTTTTTTTTTTTTTTCATCTCTTGGCCAGATAGTTGTGTTTAGTTATCTGTTGTTTAATTGAAGAGCCTCCTTTCTTCAGACTTTCATTGTTTCACGAGCACACCGTGAACCCCCACTGGGGTCACAGGGTTAACAGCCGTCAACTGTGGTGCTTTTTTTTTTTGCTTCTTCTTCCTCTTCTTCTGTGTTTTTTTTTTGTTTTGTTTTTTTTTTTAGTGGCCCACACAAAGACATTGCTTCACCTGCACACACACACACACACACACACACACACACACACACACACACACACACACACACACACACACACACACACACCCCTCCCTCATCCCCCCCATTCACAACACTCACACACACACACACACAGCCTGCGGCGGCCCCCGCTGCTGCTTGTGTCCCCATTTGAATTGATTATGTTTAGAGCGCAGCTTGTGATTGGTGGAGAAAGGGCGTGGTTGATTGGATAGTTTTGTATCTTGTCAGTCGGGCAGCAACCTCGCGCGTGCAATCTGTCCGTATCCCCGGGAAGAAGGCTTGAGACGCGACAGCACACACACACACACACACACACACACATGCTCTTGCTGTAAACACCTCTCTCTCCCTCTCTCTCTCTCTACCTCTCTCTCTCTCTCTCCCTCCCTCGCTCTACGCTCCGAGTCTCTGCTTCTCTCGTCTTCCGCGATTCTCTGAACGGCCCGGCGCTCTGCCTCTGTTTACCCTGCCAGCTAAATGGAGTTTGTCAGGTTTGTCAATATGATTGATTCTCTAATTCTGTCTGTTTCTTTTTTTTTCTCAGGTTTTCTTTTTAGAAAGAACAATTTAATTTTTCCTGGGAGAAAGAGAATGTGTGGTGTGTGTGTGTGTGTGTGTGGTGTGGAGGTGTGATGTGTAATTTGAGCATTTTTATGTTGGGTAGCTGTAGAGTCAGGCTCGGCTCAGATGGGATCCCTCATCACCTGTAGAATAAAACACACTCAGCGTACACTTCTGCTTTTGGAAGCACATGTTTGGAGAGTTTTTTCCTCTCTGTCCATTGCAATGCTTTCATGATTTTGTTTGTGGGTTTTTTGTTTTCTAGTTGTTTGTTTGTGTAGTTTTTTTATTTTTATTTTTTTTTAAGTTGACCACTGACTTTTAAAGTAACTTGGGTTTAGTTAAAAAGAAAAGTAACTCTGTGTGTGTGTGTGTGTTTGTGTGTGTGTGTGTGTGTGTGTGTTACTTGCATGTGAGAAAGGCTGGAGGTTAATAGGGCTCTGCCAGCGCTAATCTGTAATGTGTATCATTTAGGTGAACAGACTAGCATGCCATTGTATTGTATTGTGTGTGTGTGTGTGTGTGTGTGTACATGTGCCTAAGGGCAATAGACGAGGGCACAGAAATGTGTGGCAAAGTTGCAGGGCTATGTACCAACTTACTTTCTCACTCTCTCATTCTCTCTCTCTCTCACGCACACACACACACACACACACACAGAATACACACTTACCTTATGAACTTTTCACTGTTTAAATGTGCTCGATTTGAAATCCCTTTAGATCTTCCATGAATTTGAGCACTAAATATTGCACGTAATCTCACTGTCGGCATGCCGTTATTACATTTCATCCTCACGATCATGAAGCGTTAAAGCTGTCAGCTGCTCAATTCGTACTTCTAGCCTGTGATTGCAATGCACTGTCAGTATTTAGACTGGCAGCGGGGTGCTGCTCTGGGACATGGAGAAAGCAGCGAGAGTGGGTGGGAGGCAAGTAAAGGGGAGCGAGTGTGTAAAGGTGTGTGTGGAAACTATAGACGAAGCTCGGTGCGGTCTTGGGGGCTGATACTCTACAGCTGCGCCTCATGCTTTAGGGGCAAGTAAAAGACAGATGATTGCTCTGGCACTCTGTAATCAGAGTTGATTTATCGTTCATCAGTAGCGCATTAGAGCTCTGCCTGCATTTGTGCTGCACGTCAACAACACGGCATGACACCACTAACACCTGTCATTTCTGCTGCATGGCACAAACGCATGTACTGAAGCAGCGTGTGTTTGAAAGGCAGAACATGAGTGTACGTCCGTGTGCATGTCTTCAAGTGTTTTGTTTTAGTATGCAGCATCTGTAGAAAATTGAGAATAGCTCGGCAGTGACACACACGGTACCAGCTGTTTCCTTCTGTCCCCTCACACCCTCAACGCTCGAGGAGGGGAAAAAAAAGGCCCAGAGAGCATTCGTTTTCCTTCAGGTCATTTGCTTTTTTTTTTTACTTCTTTACCCTCTCCCAGGATGCACTCCAGACCCTCTGCACTATTTTGACAATTTTATGGGGGGGAAAAAAAAAAAGTTTGCAGCAACTTTTCCCACCATTTGTGTGTGAACTGGACAACATTTTTAGTAAACTGAATCAGTCATCTAATTATCATCATATTATTTTTTAACTATGTACTACAGCAGTAAATTTGACATTGGCCAGACACAGACATTTGATCCGTCTTCATCTTTTTCAGCCGGCTCCCGCCAGCCGACAGCAGTATCTCCCCTCTGTTATCAGCGCTAATTGGATTCACGCCTCTGAAAAGACAAACATCACAACACGCGCATAAATCAGAACGAGACAAGGTTCGGCTCAGCCGTCGTCTGGCGTCATGGAGACACGGATTAGCGTCGTGGCCGCTGTGCCGTGGCAGGGAATGGAAACTATCTGCGCGCTGGACGTGACGGCTATTGTCTCGCAGCAAATTCTCTGTTTGATGGAGGGGGGATTTGCGAGTCTTGTGATCTTAATTAAATTTCTGACAATGCCAGTAATGCGTCTGACAGCACATGCGTGTGTTGCGTAAGCTTGCCGAGTCGGTCAAATAGAAATGATATTAAATAGTGGTTAGGGTAAAATAGAGAAGGGTGAGAAGTGCTGGACCGATGTTTTCTGGGCTAGGAGTCTGAAGTATTTAATTTTTTTTTTTTTTTTTCCCCCCAGCACAGAGTGACAACATGATTAGTCTGAGTGAAAGTTTTACATGCTGCCTGTTAAAAGTGCACTCTGTGTGTGTGTGAACTAACATGATCAAACAACTAATAGAGCACTATAGGGCATCTGAAATGTGTGGGGGGGGAAGGCCCTGTGCCTCTGCGCCTCTGCAGAGACCTGAGCAGCACAAACATTGCACTCTCTTTGGTGGAGCTCCGATCTTTTCCTCAAATCCTCTCCATTGTGGGTTTGTTTACCAAAACAACTTCCTCCTATCAAAAAAGATTATTTCATGAGCTTTAAAGATTAATTCAATCAATAGGCACCTTTGTTTTTACAGTCGCAGTCCCAGACTAAATGTACTTGGGTGTAAGTCTGCATATATATATATATATATATATATATATATATATATATATATATATATATATATAGATAGATAGATAGATAGATATATTATATATATAGATAGATATATTATATATATAGATAGATATATAGAGTGCTGCCTTTTTCCTGCTTTCCAGTAAACACGAGCAGGCGATGTAAACGAGCCTTTCCATCCTTGTCGCTGGTTAATTACAGCAGTTTGCTCGGCCGTGGTGCGAGGCGGAGTGTGAAATCCTCGTTTCCGCTCGGTACACGCAGCCTCTTAGACTCGAGAGGCGCTCACGTCCGAGTCTGTGCAGACAAAGGTAAAGCTCACACCGGCTTCAAACGCAGAACAGGCTTTTCTGATTTCTCAAGGGCTTGTTCTGTTGCTCTTCACCATTCCGTTTGATGTCTTGACAAAACAAGACGACATCAGGGAGCATTAAAATTGCATTTTTTTTATTATTATTATTTTTTTTTTCTTTTCTTTTTCCCCCAGCACTTTCACCCTCTCCAACCTGTGCACTGTGTGGCCACTTCAGCGTTTTAAGATGGTTTTCATTGAAGTCATTGAAGCCCACTTTTTATTTTCAGTTTTCGCACCATTCATCTTAATTGCCACTGCCACAAAGAGACTCTCTCTCTCTCTCTCTCTCTCTCTCTCTCTCTCTCTCTCTCTCTCTCTCTCTCTCTCTCTCTCTCTTTCTTTCTCTCTATAAGCTCTGTGTCAGAGCCTTTTTGCTCTTGTGGGCACACAGTGTTCATTAAGACAGTATCGGTGAGTCAGATGGGTGTCAGATGTTTTCTCATTAGGCTAGCATTTGCCCTGCTAGTGTCCTTTTCTTAGTTTGCCCTCCCCTCCACACACACACACACACACACACACACACACTAAAGGCAATGCACTGTGAGTAGGTAGCCTTTGTAGCCTGCTCTTGAGCTGAACATTGACGTTCCTGCTTTAGTTTGCTTTGAACTTGATAGAGATCTTTAAAAGAAATGTAACATTTTGGATGAGATATAATGTCTATATAATGTGTAATGTATAGTGAAAATAATGATAAATGCCTGTTTCAAAAAAGGACAATGTTATTGGAATGACTATTGTCAAAAGTGTGTTTTTAGTAGAAGTAGTACTCATATCTTAATGTGTTGGCATGTATGTATGCAAGTGTGTGTATGTGTGTGTGTGTGTGTGTGTGTGTGTCAGTGGTCAGCAAGTCATTGACATCACATTGCCTATAGTCAAATTTCAGCTCTCTCAGATCTCTCTTTTTATTGATAAGTATGTGTGTGTGTAGCATTTACACCTTTAAATTTAGAAATTCATAAATGTCAAGCATCCAAAGTTGCCTTTTTCCCTCTTTCTTGTTTTTTTTTTAATGTATTTATGATTATTGAGATGTTTCAAAAATACTAATGTATATTTCTCAGATTCTCTTACTTTTTTGAGTAATGAAAAGTGCTACTGAATCACATCTGTGCTTTAGATATACATTATCTTTCTCTCCTCTGTGAAGACGGCCACTTATTCCTGTTCATTGTTTCTTTTATGGTCCTCCTCCATGGCTCTTGTCAGAGAAAGAGAGAGAAATGGGTCTCCAAATGGAAAACATCCTTTCCATCTCTCCCTGTCCTTCTCGATTGTGAAGTGGCCTGGTTGCAATGGCTGTGGTGATATTTTTCAGTTTAAGTGCCCTGGCGTAGCTTAAGCAGGACGCAGCTCATTCAGCGGAGGATTAAACACTAGTAGTTACTGTGATCAATAGGTTAAGAAGAGTACAATCCCTCTCCCCTCTAATGACCCCACTGGTAATGGCTAATAAAACGGGGGCTGTAATAGAGCTCAGGGTCTAGAGCCGTACGTTCTGTCTACACACACACACACACACACCCACACACACCAGAGACTGATGTCAGTGTGCATGAAGGGTGTAAAATTAAAGAAATTAATTAACTAAAGCAGAGCTCGCAGTTTATAGCATGGCTGTTGAGTACTGTGAGATAATGTGTTATTTTTGTATCATTTGATTCAGCCAAAGCTTTTGAAGTAGACATATTTAACAGATTAACTAGGAATGTCAGGCGTTATGCAGCTGTAGTCAATACTACACTCACAAAAAGAGTGAATGTACAGTAGATCCATTAAAATATTATTAAAAAAAAACAAAACACAACACTAACAGTACAGTTTAAATACAACTATTTATTTTCTCAGTGATGTGATGCCAGTGCTCACTATCACTAAGTGTGTGTGTGTGTGTGTGTGTGTGTGTACATACATATATATATATATATATATATATATATATATATATATATATATATATATATATATATATATATATATATACACACATATACAGTATGTCACAATGAGACGCCCACCACCCCCTTCTTGTCCGCCTCCCAACCTTCAAAATAGTTCATCAAAGTAAGTTAGTGATGCTGAGCAGTAAGGACACCGGCGCATAATGACCGTAAAAATGACTGAGTAGGGGGCGTGGCCTATGCAAATCACACCAAAGGCTATGTGGGGGGGGGACTAAACAAAGAAGATGGCTTGCTTATTAAGTCATAACACTACCCAAGCTGAGGTAGGGCATTTTCCCTGTGTCTTCTAACACCTTGTGCGTGGGGGGGGGAAGGGAATCTGTGCTTACATGTTAAGTTAGTGGCTAGCAATGTGTTCCTTCTGTTTTGCCACATTTGCCCTTTAGCCATGTTGTGTTGGCTGTCAAAGCAGCACTGTGTTTACGCATCGAGTGACTCTTCTGCGTTGACACCTCTGCCCTTTGTAGCACCGGAGATGTGCAAGGCATTCATTAAAGGTGGTTTGTTTGTGTTATATTCCTTTAAAGCGAGGCAAATTAGGCCATATTTATGCAGGCGGCTGACAAACAATGCCTCAATTACATTTTCCAGAATGTTCCAGGCCGTGTCATCTGCTATGATCCACGCATACAGTTGGGGTAACCTTGGTGAAAGCTGTCACCCTAATGTCTGGCCCATTAAGCCGAGGCAAAGCATGCACTACGCACACACACAGAATCACATGGTGTGTTATCAGTGGCAAATGCTCTTAAGTTCATCTCCATCTTGTTTGTCCCAAATGTTGCAAGGAGAAGCTTTTAATGGCAACATGTACAAACCCACACACACGCACTGATTACACCGAGCCCCTCCAGCAATTAAGGGTCCCTGTCGGCTGTGTACGAGGATCCTCTCAATGTCGCCACACATCACACTGCTCTCCACTCACACTCCACTATCACACCTCTTTATCTCCATGTGTTACACTGTTATTGGGACCGTTTTCTAAAAGAGGTCCTGAGAGCACACTAGTTTCCTCATTCTTGAATTATCATTACACCGTTTCATTTTCTCTTCATGCCTCATTCCGTTTGCAGCAGCGTGATATATACGTGTGTGTGTGTGTAATATCTATATATATATATATATATATATATATATATATATATATATATATATATATATATATATATAAACAGTATAAAAATGTAAACACAACGTATTCTGAGCAAATAATGAAAGCAAGAAGAGCAGGGGCAGAGAATGGGCAGTTGCCTTGTTATTGGAGCGAGGCATTGTGCTGATTGGGGCACTGGGTGTTTGATGGTCTGGATTTGTGTGAGATTTATACTGGCTCTGTCTCACGTGAGCACGTCTTTCATTTGCTGTGTCAGTAGTTCTATAATCTCCCCATATAAATCCATTTAAATATAGAGTACTGTACAGACTGTACATAGTAATAACTGCGTGTGTGTGTGTGTGTTGCAGGTGCCAGTGTCAGTGGCTATGATGACCCCGCAGGTGATAACTCCTCAGCAAATGCAGCAGATTCTCCAGCAGCAAGTCCTGAGCCCTCAACAGCTCCAAATCCTCTTGCAGCAGCAACAGGCCCTGATGTTACAGCAGGTACACACACACACACACACACACACACACACAGAGCACTGCAGCATTGTAGGGGTTGTTTATTAGACACACCTACTATGTTAACAGTGTGATGTACTTGATAGATCAGATAATGAGACTCCATATAGAATGTATACTAGACTTTAGGCTTTATACTATATATAACATTGAGTTTTATTATTTTGTACAGAAATCACACTGTAAGAATATGCCACAAAAGATTTCAATAAACGGTTAGTTTTACTACAGTGCTGTTCAGTTTGTATTATTCTAAAATTGAACTTTATTTTATTTATTTATTTATTTATTATATATTTGTTTGTTTGTTTTTTATTTATTTATTTTGGTCAGACTAAAGTCATGGTTCTCTAAGACACATTTGTGAAATATAGGCAGGGGGTCTGTGATTATTATTATTGTTATTTATTTATTTTATTTTTATTTTTATTTTTTAGTTACATTTGCCGGGGGGGGGGGACAACCCACACAAATCATTCTAAAAGTTTAGAATTATATTACTGAGTTCTTATAGTCATATAGTCTTATAGGTTTCATTCATACCTTAGAAACTCAAAACCAAGTAGTCCTTGTTTGACAGCTTACATGAACTTGAATCTAAATGGCAATTTAAAATAAAAATACGTTTTGTGAGTTGAAATAAAACAAATCTCTATGGCTCCAGTAAATAGCCAAATTAACAATATGTTGCTGTAGTTCAGGATAGGGTTGGCAAAAGTACCGGTAGTTCGGTACCAAGTCGGTACTAAAAAAACAAAAAGTTGACGGCACCAGATTTTCACAGGTACCGGTAGTACTAACTGATGCGCTGTGTGACAGGTAGTCAGTCAGGAACTTTTCATAGGTGCACCGTGCAATTATGGTAGCGGTTTCATTATGGATGTTGTAGCATAGTTTAATTCAAGTGTAGGACTGCAAAAAACATCCTCGTATTTGTTTACTTAATGGTTAGCATACGCGTGTGTAACGCTAATACGGTCATGTGTCCTTATTAACCATTTAATTCTTTTAAAAACATCCACGCCCCGCCAGTGGACCACCGCGTTGTTAAGTGTAAAACTATGCTGTACACAGCTGCTGTGTGGATGTAGATACTCATGCGATATATCTTTGGAAAGCTAAGATTCTTGTGCTTCGATTGATTTAAACAAACACTTAAAAACTGACGCAACTCACCTATGAAGCCTCATGTTAGTCCACTGATCCATAACATCCCGACAAAAACAGTCTTGTTATACTGGCAAAGGTCCAGACAATCCAATTAAGTAAAAATATTTAGTCCAAAACACATTATTACATCAATAAATACCCACGGACTATTGCTGAGCCATTTCAAATTATCTCTCACGTTTTCTCTGTTATAACTCCGGTTCACTTTCAGCACTTCAATTTAAAAGTCCGTGTGTAAAGATGCCTAACGAGTGGCAAGTGTTTCGTTTCAGAAACTTTTTTACATAGTTTGTATTTTTTGCTAGTAATGTATTTAGTTATTATTTACATCAAGGGAAAAAAAAACCTAAGGCCAAAACTTAAAGCATTTTTCATAAATACTTGAAATATACATATGCATTTGTTTTACTTTATTTTAATATTTAACTTTAAAATAATAAGAAGTGTGTGTTGTTCAATTATGGCATATTTTTTACCGAAATTGGTACCGAGTACCGTGGAATTTTACTGGTATTGGTACCGACTACTGAAATTTTGGTACCGTGACAAGCCTAGTTCAGGATGTATTACTGTACACTGCAAACCTTTTCCATCATCTGACTCACTGACGTATATGTAGAACTCAACAGAGCTTTGAATCACGTGTTGGTGATACTCACTTGAAGTGTTTGTGTGTGTGTGTGTGTGTGTGTGTGTGTGTGTGTGTGTGTGTGTGTGTGTGTGTGTGTGTGCGTGTGCAGCAGCAGCTTCAGGACTTCTATAAGAAGCAGCAAGAACAGCTCCATCTCCAACTCCTTCAACAACACCATGGCAGCAAACAGCAGAACAAGGAGGTATTCTGACATCTCACACACACACTCACACACGTGTGCTCATACACATATGCTTGCCCATTACCTGCTTAGAACACCTGCTTCGTGGAAAGAAGTTAATGCCATTTCTTCCTCTGCCAGAAATCTACTTTAGTTTTTGCTCCATTTCTCCTGCTTTTCTAATGGAAAGCATACACAAATTCAAATTTTCCATTCGGAGGCAAAAAAGAGAGAAACAGAGAGATGTCTGACTCTATAAATTTGAAGAGGCCATGTAATAGTGAGCTATCGAAAATGGGACTTGTTTTGTCTCCCCTTGCTCTTTTCTTTCTGTCTCTGTGTCTCAGTCTCTCTCTCTCTCTCTCTCTCTCTCTTCCACTGCCAGACTCTTTTCTTCAAGTTTGAGCCTGGTCTCAATTACAGTGGCTCTGTGTTAATGACTGGCGGATACAGGCGACGCTCCAGACAAAAGAACTGATTATTGCTCGGTCAGAAGCAGTTCAAAGGCGATCCAGGATTTTCAGACTTTTACTTTTCCCCTCTGACAGTCACGTTTGCTTTCCGAGTGCATAAATTAAAATGAATCTTTAAAAAAAAAAAAAAACCACGCACACACAGGCATGCACATGCATGCACACGCACACACTAACATCAAAGTCCCCAGGCTTGCTAATTAATGAACTAGGGGCTGCAGTTTGGACAAGTTGTGCTGCTTCCCTTCCATAAATCAATGTGACAGGGCTGTTTCTCATGTTTCTGATAAGAGATGTCATTCTCTTTCTTTTCTCTCTCTCTCTCACTCTCGCTCTCTCTCGCTCTCTCTCTTAGGATAGGGCAGAGGGGAGGAGGGTGAAGTTGACATAGCAAAAAGCTACAATTGATCAACTGAATGGGGAACAGTGAATAAAAAAAAAATTTTAAAAAACAGTTTTTTGAAGCGCATTATGTTTGATCAGAGGAAATTGATGCAGCCCTCAAGAGGCCTGTTCGTCTTGCTGATATTTTCTCTCCCTCTCTTCTTCTATCCTCTTTCTTCTATCCATTTGGATTTCTTGTGCCGCCATCAAAAGACAAGAAGAATCACTGTGTGACTCCCTCCCGTGGGGCCTCGGCACAATAACCCCCTGTTGTTGCTTTGTGCCTCGCTTTCATTTTAAAGACATCACATTTTTTTCTTTTTGAGTTTTTTTTTTTCTTCTCCCCCCCCCCAAAAGATCTTTACCTTCATATCGGAGTCGAGACAATGAAAGGGTCCGCAAGTGTCACTCTGTATTACGTTTGTCTGCGTTCTCTTCCCCGCCTTTATGTGCCATTTGGTTGTTAAGCCCTCATGTGCTCTGATGGGACACTGTTAGTGTAGTGTAGTGTAGTGTGTTTGTGTGTGTGTGTTTGGGGAAAGGGATTTCTTACATACAGTAGGAGTGAGGATTATAATTCACATGACGTACTACCTACATAGATTTGATCGAGTGATGTACTATTCAGCCCTCATACAGGTTAGAGCTGTAACGAACTCATTTAAAAAGTACGATTCATGCACAGATTGTTTATCGCAGTGTTGCAGGAAGTTGCATTTTAAGTTATTTCTCCTCCATAGATATGCTTTTAAGTTTTAAATAATTCTCCGTTTTAAATGCATAAAGCCAAATTTCTTTTACTGCTCTCTTACTGCCCTCTTTAAATAAGCGCATGACCGCTGCACAGAGAGAGAAAGCTTGTTTTATCAGGAGTGTTCAGTTTGTTCCGGGTCTCCTGTGTGACCCGGCCTCCACGCTGCAGCGAGACCTTTTTTGTTTGCCTTCAATCGGGAGCAGTAAACACAGCAGCGCATCCTGTGTTTGGGAAGAGGGTGCGGTACACAGCTTGGCAGCAGCAAGAGGTGTACTTTAATGCCCACACACACACACACACACACACACACACACACACACATGCTCGTATACAATGCTGACTCTGATCTGTGAATATTTCCAGCTTTCTGCTGCTGTGAGTTTGCGAACAGTCATTGAGAGCGGGACTGCTGAAAGTGTTAAACACTCCTGTCCCACTCTCTCATCACCATAACATCATCTACTCGTTCTGATGCAGCACAGATCGTGGATATCAGATCACTTTGATCAGTCTCTCTCGTTTGGTCGGTCTGTCTGGCACAGCATTCTGCTCTCTGCTGATTCTTTTCTTCCTCTCTCCCGCCATTTCTTTGCCACTTTCCCTTTACCCCACCACATTATGTTCCATCCATTTTCCTCTCCAGCTGTGCCCTGAACATACCTCACAGGTCTTCTTGAATAAAGAATTCTCCTCCACCACCATTGTCCTCGTAGAAAACGACTCGCCCTGCGAGGACGCTCCCAACGCCAGGCTTTTCTGCTCTGAGCTCGCACAGTATACACGAACACCCGAAATATGGGATTTATTCTTACTGCAGGTTCAATTATTTAAAAAATTTGAATTATTCTGCTCCTTAAAAATTAAATCAGTGCAGAGTAATAATGGGCATGGATATTTTAATAAGCACTTTTAGCTCATGTGTGCTGTATAGTTCCGTTCCTCTTACACACTTTTTTTTCTTTTTTCTTTTTATTATAATACCATGTATTGCACGACTAAAAGTAATACCCGAGGTACAGCAGTGTAGTGTGCTATGAGGTTTTTTTTTTATTTTTATAATACTCTAACGCCAGCTACCCCAAAGCCCCTTGCCCTCCTCAGCTCTCTGATAGGAAGACAGCGGGCCGTTTGTTCCCTGGGATCCGAGCTTTGATACGGCGGATGATAAAGGCTTACTTTCGGTTGCACGCATGTTCACTGAATTATGAATGGCCGTAATTAAAATCCTGCGGTTCTTATTATGAATGATTAACTATGTTGTTTCATTGTTTGTCACACCTCTGAGTTAATTAAGAGAGGAAGGCATGTACCTGCCATGTGTGTGTAAGAATGATTTGTAGTCTGTTGTCTCAATGTCCCTCCTCTCTCTCTCTTTCTCTCTGTAGGTTTCCGCACAGCAGTTGGCGTTTCAGCAGCAGCTCCTTCAGGTTCAGCAGCTGCAGCAGCAGCACCTGCTCAGTCTACAAAGACAAGGCCTGCTGTCCATCCAGGCTAACCAGAGTCTGCCTCTGCACTCTCTCACTCAGGGTAAGAACACATACACACACACTCACACACACACTCTTATGCATCCAGCATGCATGTCATGTCATTCTGTAACGTACCAATGTCCTAATGAGAAGAAATGGAAATAAAGTAGTTTCTTCACTCTCATACAATTTGAGACGCACACACACACACACACACACACACACACACACTCTCTCACTCCCAAGCTCCCTCACTCACACTCCTCACACCTTCACTGTACTCCACATACTGATCATTTTACCTCCTTCTGCTCTAAACCGTGCCTCTCTAAACTCCTATGTCCAGTATAAGATCTGTTTATTGTAACTTACATCATCTCATATTTTAACCGTAACTTCATTTCACCAAGCCAGGACTCAGTCCCATCCCCACGCCTCCTTTCATCCGCCTCTCTGTCACTCCTTATCCGCCGCTGGCTCCGTTCCATGCCGAAAGCACACCAGGTGCGTTGTTTCCCAGCTTCCCAGAGTGAATCGTGGCCAAACCCCTATTTTCTCAAGCACACGCTGAGTCAATACTTGTTTTGCCAGGAAGTTTATTTCATTATACACCCCCTGTAATATTTTCTCAGGGAGCAGCTACATAGTCACAAAAGCTCTTTCATATAGGGTTGCTACCCCATCAACACCCCCCCCCCCCCCCCTTCTTTCCCAATACTGACTTCTCTCTCTCTCTCTCTCTCTCTCTCTCTCTCTCTCTCTCTCTCTCTCTCTCTCTCTCTCTCAGCCTAAGACAAACAACCTCTTAGTAAGATAAGGCGAGAAAGGGAGGAGGAGGTGGAGTTGGTTAGGTAATGTGCAAACACAGTGTTTGTGCAGTCTTGTTATTGTTTGTTCAGGGCATTGTAATAATAAAAAAAAAAAAAAAGAGTTACTCTGAATACCCACAATGCCTTTGGGCTAGGCATGGCAATGTAACGTCTAGTTCAGGATCAGGATACTGACATGGGCTGCCGTTAGCGCCGTAGAGTGCTTAGTTGGTTATGTCCACCAATTAGAACATGACGGTTAATATGGCTCATTAAAAAAAATTCCCAAATGATTTGAAGACTGACTTTTATATGAACTGATCTGTTCACATGCAAGTGTTTGAATGAGGAAAGATATATGCGAATATTTGCTCTCATAACTGCATAAATGAATATATGAAGTCGTAGTTATTTACATTACTCGTATCTCTGAGAGTTAAGATGCATGGAAGCTAGATTATATTCAGAAGTGAATTACTTTAATAGTAATTCAGCATCCCTGCCCAGGCTGGACTGCTTTAGCAGTGACGCACTGTCCTCAGATCTCTTCATAGACTTTGTGTGTGTGTGTGTCTGACCTGGCCTATTTGCCACATTTTCTGCCTCACTGTTTGAAGTTATTGATGACCTTTTCCTTTCACACCCCAGCAGACTTGTTCATGCTTCAGTAGGCCAGCCTTCCAGAGGCCGAGATCTAATCTGTTCACCGTTCAGCAAAAGTAGTTAGCATTGCCATATGAGCGATGAGTTAATGCTCCTTATGTGCATGTGATCGTGTGTGTTGGGATAGCAGTAAGGGGAAAAAAAAAAACGTTTCCTTGTCTATTTATTGCTACCCAAATGTGTGGTGGTGGTGTTTTTTTTTTTTTTTTTTTAATTTAAGTCTTATTTTTTATACTTTCATCATTGTAAAAACGATAATAAAAAAAAAAAGGAATAATAGCTGTACACATGCACATGAAACGAAGTGTTAGCTGTATCCAGTAAGTGCCGAGTGCTTTTGATTGTCTTGAAGAAATCCGGACAACTGTGACATCATTTTGTTGATTTCTGAGAAATTGCTGAGCTTTCGTCTATCAATATATTCATGAAATTTGGGCAATAAATTAGGTTAGGTGCAAACATAGGATAATGCTTTCAAAAAACAGTTTAGCCTTGGAATTTCTCTCTCTCTCTCTCTCTCTCTCTCTCTCTCTCTCTCTCTCTCTTCCTCTTCCTCTTCCTCTTCATCCCTGCTCCCCTTTTTATTACATCTTGTTGCAAAACACCTCAACTGAACAGGTGTGGGTGCAGTCCAACTGGCAGAAAAGTATCATCTCTCGTTATCGCCCAATTAATAACAGCATCTCACCTGTGGTACGAAGACGTCACTGATGTCAGATCTGCATGTGTGAGAAAGCGTGCAAGTGCCAGTGCACTTGTTTACCATCAATACGTTTTCATTTAATCTGTCGACTGAATTCATTTGAACACGGTCTAAAAATATATTAACTTTAGCACCCTTTTTCTCAAAAACAAGCTTCGATGACAGTCAGCATTTAAATTAGCATGTCTAGTCTAATATAAAAAATAAAACTTATATCACCCAAACACTGAGGTACCATATTTACAGCCATAAAGATTGCTGGAAACTTGTTTCTGCATCAGTGTAACTCAAAGTCATGGAGCACTTATTCGCTGTCTTTTGAGATTCACTATGTTGGATTGGAAAAGGTTAAAAAGTATCATCACGAGATGCTGAAAACAAAACAAATGAAACATCTTAAACATCACTATAGGGATAAGAGAGAGCGTAAGAGAATAGGCAGAGAGAGAAAGAGATGGAGAGGGAAGGAAATGATGTCTGACCTGTTCACTCATTCAGACACCTGCATTAGCCATGTTCTCCCAGGTGCTTCTGCTAGGTGTGTGAGCGTGTGTCATACCCCCTTCCACTCTATTACCTGCCTTTCATTGCACTGTGTGTGTGTGTGTGTGTACCCGCTCCCTGAGAAAAAGCCAGCTCTCATCCCCCGCCTCCCATCAGTTTAGTTGTCCAGGAAAGGGCCATGGGACAGCGACAAGACAAATTTGCTGTTAATACGCAGCCAGTGAATGTGGCCAGCGAGTACTGGCATTGATTGATCATTCAGCAGCGTGGCACTGCTTTAATAGCTCCTGTAGCATTCAGAGAGGAACATATTTTAGGCCTAAGGGCTGCATATCAAAGACGCGGCGATCAGAGACACATAAGCGGGGGGTATGGGGGGGGAGGGAGGGGCAGTGAAGGTCTTCGCCTGATGGAACAACAAACTAATAGTTGTGTCATGTCGGGCCCCCAATAGAGCACTGTAGCACCTTGGAAAAAAAAAGCACAGCCGGCCACTTTACACAGCCAGAGCCACCGGGTCATTTTTTTTGTAGCCGGTGATGATGATGGTTGGCGACTGATGCGGTTATGATCCTTAAATCAACTTTCTGCTCGCTTGAACAGGGTCACAGGGAGTATGGGAGGGGTACAAGGACGGGAAAGGTTGAAAGAGGAAACGGTGCTCCCTCGTCCAAGCGCGCCACCGTTACCTGCCGCGGTAAAAATGTAGTCGCGCCACTGGTAATCAATCAAGGTTGACGCCGACATACATTTTTTAAAACGAGGGCTGTGTATCTTTGGCCTCTAATGAGCGAAAGGAGTAGGAAGAGGTTAGTCTGAAAAATGGCAAACCGCCATAGATGCAGTAATCCAGGACCAAAAAGATAGATTTTGGGTCAGGAGCAGGGTTTCTATTAAATACAGGATGCTATGTATTCTTCTGGAATTGGGTTATTGAATAATGGTAACGGTTTAATCAGATCAGATGGTCTGGTTGGTGTTGCACACAAACGGAGGTTAGGATGGGATTATTTTGCAGGAGGTGTTATAGCCATAGTTTTGTCATGGTGCTGAAAAACCTTTGATGCAGGATGATTCATGGTGGTGATTTACACACCCATGGAATTATAAACGGATCAGGGTGACAGAAAGAAGGAGAATAAATACAGATGTGCTACACGCAAAGAAGGATGGAGAGAGGGATCATGGAGAATGCAGTGCCGGGAGAAGAAGCCCATCAGCTAAAAATACACACCACACTGTCAAAGTGCAGGAAAAACCCTAGGACACTCACTGCAACTGTGACCTTCCCTTACTGCTTACCTTCAGCATCAGCCATTACAAACACTAACAATGGAAAGAAACACACACACACACACACACACACGCACAGACATGAAAAGTGATGCTCATAACAATGTGTCAGTTGCAGAACATGAATAACAGCTGAGCTGAACTGCCGAAAAGCGCAGCAAAAGGACACACCCGGTATCCACAGCAGCACAAAGATGTTCCTTGGAACGCGGAAAGGTTATTGATTGGTCCCGCAATAATTTCCGCCAGCTCTTTGATATGCAAACGATCTTGAGTGAATTTACAGCAGTACTATCAGACTCATTTCACAGTTCTTAGTGTCGCTTTCTCTCTCTCTCTCTCTCTCTCTCTCTCTCTCCAGAGCTTTCCTCGCCTCATTAGCCCACTGTTCTCCATTACCGGCATAATTAAAATCTTTAGTAGCTTATCAAATTCAAAATATTTTCTGCTGATCGCATTGAGGTCTTCAACTCGCTGGTTATTTTGCCACAAAAGGAATAAATTAAGACTAAGCGTGTGTGTGTGTTACAGTTAAATGCTTGAAAAGGAACGGTTATGGTGTCTGCATAGAAAGAGAGAGAGAGATTGATTAAAGACGGGAAATAAAATCTTTACATAGTTTAAAAAAAAAAAAGAAGAAGAAGAAGATAAGCAGAGGGTAAATCATCTTCCTTTATATTCTGAAAATTGATTCGGTTAATAGCCATGAGATGGGTGTTGATGGGTCCATCCACCAAATCCTCTCTTACTTAATTTTATACTGTAGTAGGGAACAAACTGTCTGTATGCATGTTATATATTCCCTACTATATTTATAGCATATGAATCACTAGCTATTGCTAATGCAGCATCTCAGTTCAGTCACATTTAACTTGGTCATGGACGGCGATTTAATGGTACAGAGAGCTGTGCGTGCGTGTGTGTGCGTGCGCGCGCGGAAGTTGTGATCCATTCCTGACAAAAAAACAGAACATCTTTGTGTTCAAGCCACAGTGTGCCATTTTAAATGTGGTTTAAGTTGTGTGTGTCAATTAGGCAGTGCGGAGCTTTAAGTATTTTGCACATTAACTTGCTTTTCAGAATATTACCCTAGGGGCTTTTTTTTTTTTTTCCCTGCCCGCTTCCTCGCGCCCCCCTTTTCCCTCGGTCTGTCTTTTTTTTTTATTATTATTTCTTCTTCTTCTTCTTCTTTCCCTGTGAGCGATCGTTTTTATGTGTTAAAAACGTGCTATTGTGAACTTGCTCTCTTGTCTCAGAAGATTATTCAGATTTCACGCCTTGTCTGTATGTTAATTATTTACTTTAAGCATGAATTGCACATGAATGCCAGAGATTTGTATACACAAACACCCTCGGTGAGAGAGAGAGAGAGCGAGAGAGAGAGAGAGAGTGCATCTCCTGACGCTCGCTCATAGTGGAACAATTCCTAATTAATACGCTCCTTTGTTTACTCAGCCCCTTGTTTTTTTTTTATTTAATTATAGCATGAGTGGAAGTGGATTAGCCCATTAATTGATTTAATTATCCAATTTGTTTTGTGGCAGGCGTGATTCCAGCTGAGCTGCAGCAGCTGTGGAAGGAGGTGACGGCCGCACACGTGAAGGAGGAGAACAGCGCCAGCAACAATGGCCACCGTGGCCTGGACCTGTCGTCCGCCTCACCCGTGCCTCCCAAAAGCAGCCTCCTCAACCAGCACGCTACGACGAATGGCCAGTACAGCAGCCACACACTCAAGAGAGAGAGGTGAGAGCGCAGTTAGAAACCCTAAATACTATTATTACTAAGAATGGTAGTAATGAGAGGCAGTTTTCTCAAGAAACCTCGCGGACAGCCTTTAGTTATTACTGACACACATTAGTTACTGGAGTTTGTCATTTGTCTCTTTATTTGAATAACCTGTTCTGTCTTTTACAGCTGTGTTTAGAGAACCTAAAGTTCAGTGTAACGTGGGTGCCATGTGTCTTGATCCAAGCCACAGTTAAACAGGAGTATGCTGTGCTATAGATAGACATCTTCTTGAGGCAGTGGGTGTTTTCATTTTATATATATTTTTTTCCCTCTGTAACTTTTTTCCATCCATGGAGAAAACATGTTACTGAAACACATTAGTGTTCACCACCTCTTTCCTGTCATCTTTGACTAAAGCAAACAGGCCCTACTTGTTTCCATTCAAGATTGCAATGCCTTCAGGGGGATCAGATTTTGATGGACAGCTACCCATAAGGCTTGGCCTAGTAACTATTAATTTGTCGTTAGTAAGTACATCACTCTTTTCATTAAGGGCGCAAGCTCTGCAGGCCAATTCAGTCTTTGGGGAAGGGAAACGAACACCTGGGAGTCCATGGCTATTTCTGCAGCTAGATTACTGCAATGGGAATAGGCCCATTTCCTTATTAATTACCAGCTTACTTCGGTAGACTTCACTGTTTGTGTTTGATTCTAAGTGCTTGTGAATATACATACAGCCGTGTGGTCTGACTTCTGTATGTTAAATAAGACTTGAATCAACCTCAAAACACAAATACACACCCTCTGTAAATGTCCGTTATTAGATTTAGCTCTGTTGCAGTCATAGCTCTAAGATGAATCAGAGGTTAAATAAGAAGAGAGGTATAGAGGAACTCGCTTAAAGAAAAAAATACAGGCATCTACGTTGTATTTTAGCACTGTAAGGAAGCGGGTCATCTTTCCTGAACACTATAAAGGCTCTTTATGGAAAGGCTTGACATCATCCCGACATCAGGATTTATTTGGAAAAAGCGTCGTGACGCCGCCGTGTCTTTGAGGAAGAAATTAATTTGGCGTGTAACACGTTCACTTGTTTTTATCTGCTGAGGCCTGATCTTTGAACTGCTTGCGAGAAGCCTCAAGGCACAGTGAGCTCATTCGTTCTCTCACTCCCTCTCTCTCTCACTCCCTCTCTCTCTCTCACACACAGACACACACCTCCATGTTCGTCTGATCACAACCTGTGAAAGTGATGCAAATTAAAACACAGTTAATGCTGCAAATCCAGGCCTGGCTGGAATGAGCATAAAGTTTGCACAATCCCATTCTCCATTTAAGTGAAGGTGCAGTTACACTGGAAACAGTATCACTCTTGCTGAGACGAGTTAAGTTATTCCCTCATGGACAAGACAGAGGGACTCATATGCAATATACAATACGCTGACTGATATTTATTTTTTTTGTATAGCAAAGTAGATTCCTTTTCACAGGAGTGTTCACAATAGAGACACAACCATTCACTTACCAGCGATTGTTGTGCAAGGAATAAAACGCAGCAGGGTGTGCAGTTATAGCTTGAAGCAGAGTTAGTTTTACCACCTCGAAGTGTATTCTTTTCCAGTAACAGTACGTCACAAACAGTATTACAATTTGAAATTTATTAAATAATGATAAGTCACACCTTTTTAGTTAAAAAAAGGTTTTAGTTAGTGCCTGGTATCACTTACGTTATAGCAGTTATAAACAGACAGCTGTACCCTCACAAGCCTCTTGAAATTAATAAGACAAAAAAAACAAAAAAACAACTGCAGTTCATCATGTTACAGAGAAACCAGAAAGTCCTCTGTCCTGAAGAAAATTAATCAACACCTTCTGACCAATCAGATTCAAAAGGGATTTTTTTTTTCTTCTTTCTTTCTTCCTATCTTTCTTTCTTTGAAAATACCATGGTGTCACTCATACCATCTCACCAAAAGTGCACACACACACACAAACACAAGTTGTCCATCATTGCCCAAAAAAAAAACAGAAAGGAAAACAAGCTCTAGGAGGGAGCCGTGCCTTCTTTGAAACACTGGAGAAGACGGGAGTAAAAGCTCACCCTTTCCCTCTCCAACACGTGCCGTTGAAGATTAAAGAAGACGTCAACAGCAGTTTAGCGCACGGCAGTATGAAGAAGGCACTGCGCAGGCTGAATATGCAGCAAGCATCTAAGATCTGTCAGAAGAGTGAGCAGGTGATCGCTCCCTTGCTTCTCTCCTGTGCTCACTCTCTCACCATTTCTCTCCAAAGAGCTGCATTTAGGGACGGTGTTAACAAAAAGTCATTATCATGCTAAAACACGTTAGGCAAATTAGAGAACAGTATTAATAGCTCTGCGCTTTGATGATGCGCGTTGCATATTGTTTGTTTGTGCAGAATGATGCAGTAACATCCTTCAATTATTCCGTCTGCTTTTACTTCAGGCAGCTAGACTGATTTCTGTTAGGCTCTCTACACCTTGGTTGAACCCAGGAGGGGTTTAGTTCAGGTGATTTGTAAAGACCTGTTCACAAATAGAAAAATATGTCCTCTTCTTCATCCCGCTGAGCTTTTGACGCGCTTTTTTTTTTCTCCACGAGTCCTTTTTGTCATGCAACAGCCAGCAGGCACTGAGTTGATGGACCTGCTCCCTCCAGTCCTGCCGGATCATTTTCCTCTCGGCCCGTTAAGTACCATGTAGTTAGGTTCATGTGTCATATAAAAATCTGGCCAGTCACTGCGACGCCTGCAACTAAAACCTTAAGTGCATCCACAGGCGTCGTTCGCTTGCTTTTCACTTCCGTCTTAAAGGAAAGGAGAAGAAATCCAATCGCCCAGCGCACGTTTTAGACGCGGCCCGCTCCTGCTTTTAGCAGCCTCGCTGCCCTCCCAGTGGTGCCGGCCGTGGAGACGAGGCACTCACACACACCCAAATATGATAAAAGCCTTCAATGTGTCAGTCCATCTGACCCATCAGCACTCCGATAAGGGGCCGACAGCTGCATGAACCTGCACGAACCTATGCCGAGATACTTATCTTATTTAGAAAGAGAGAGGCTGGGGAAAGAAATCCGAGAGAATCTTCCTAAGAGAAGAGACAAAAATGTTGCCCCTGTTGTTCTACTTCTTTTCCTTCCCAGCATGCATCAGGAAGGGGACGCTCAGGGGACATGCAGCTCAGCAAATTTGTTAAAGAGATAAATAATCAGATACGGGTCCCCTCTTCCCCACCGCCTCTCCCCTTTAATTGATCTTCCACTCTGAAAATGATAATTAAATCATTTTAGGGGCCAGTCTTAGTGAGAATTGAGTCGGGGGTTGGGGGAATTGGCTAAGGGCTCACTGGGGGTTTGTGGGTTTTTTTTTTTCCCCCCCTGAAAAAAATGATACAAATTGTGTTTTGACTAAAAGCAATTTATCTGTGTAAACTAAGACCCAGATCCTGTATCTGTGTAACTGTGAGGTGTTTCCCATTGCTGTCATCATAACGTATAATCAGCAACGTTTTATATCGTAAGCACTTTCACATTTATGTCTCCTTGAATTTGACACGTGCATTTTTGTTGGAAGTGTGTTTAACCTCGGGGTGTGTTTGACCGCAGCTTAAGGGTATTGCCTAAAGTCTGCTTCACTTCACCGAGTTTCTCTTTGACCCGCCATGTAAGCAGTAAGCAGATGACGTGATTTGCCACACTGAAGTTAAAAGATCATTAGAGGTCGTCTCTTTCTGTCCCCGAGGCCGCTTGACTATAATAGACCTGCCTGGAGACGAGTCAAATTTAATTCATCTGAAGCACTGCAAGGGCTGCTTTTAGACTGCTGGGCTGAAACGGGGCCGTCATTGTGAGGACCCTCCCCTCATCCCAAAAATCCCAGTCCCCTATTACCCCTAATGTTCCGCTCTTTAAATTTCGCCATTTCCCACAATTTAGTTACTTAAAGCGAGTCACTTTTGTCATCATTTGCCTCTCTCAAGTCCTCAAGCACTCTACTGTTCAATATCGTTTTAATACTAAATTAAGCAACATGCGAAGGAGAATTAAGACCGAGGATGTCTTTAAATTAAAAAATCGCCTATGTGTTCGCCAGACGGACGTTTTACTGGTCCTTGTTAAAAAGTCATTAGAATATATCTTTCCCCGTCTATTTATTAGCCATATCAAAACAGCGGTCTTAATGCGTATGCATAATTCATCGTTGAATTAAGAAGAAAAAAAAAAAAGGAAGATATTTCTGATTTCTGGAAAGGAAAAGAAGTATGCTAAATATATTCATAAAGGGTTCGTTTTTTTTCCCCTAATGTGGCTCAGTTATTGCTTGTTAACTACAACGTTAACTCTTGAGCAAGTAACTAATTATTATTAAAACTCTGACATTAGTTGCAGCCCCAGTTAAAAATAAGATTTTAATCTTGGAATTACGACATTTAGTCTAGTTCACTGGATTAGTAGGGGTTTATTCGTTTGTTGGAGTGAGTAATAATACGGTTGGAGCAGGTAATCATTTTTTAAATACTTTTTAAATTCATTATTAGGGCGGAAAAGGTGGAAAAATGTGAAAAGAAAGCTTGCCAGTTACAGAGAGACGGTATGCATGTTGTTTCCTAATGCTGTTGCACTGGTTAGTGAAGGGATTTTGGCTTGCTGAGAGATGCAAGCGTTCACTCCGTATAGAGATGATGTTACACCGATGGCTCAAACAGGTGCTAAAGAAAATTCCCACTGAGCGGCTTGGTGTTCCGATGTGCCATTTGACAGTTCATCTAACTCTTACTTTCTCATCACGATCATTTGCGTCATATAGGCTGTAGTTAGTGTAAGAATTAGCTTTTGAGGGTGAGAACCGACGAAAAACGTTTTCCAGGCCGTTTGATTAGGCAGCATGCACAGCTGTTTATTGCTACTTTTAGTGGTGTATCAACTTGTTTGTTTACTGTTGAATTTAGCATAGTTCATTCTAGCATTCTCTGTTCAAGAGGACAGCCAGTGGGTTATGTAAAGAGGGTTTTCATTTCTTTTACTTAATCAGACAAAAAAAAAAAGAAAACACACAACTTGCTAAATGAAGACACTCAAAGCGCTTTACATAGTATAAGGGGGAAATCTCCTCAACCACCACCAGTGTGTAGCATCCACCTGGATGATGCGACGGCAGCCATAGTGTGCCAGAACGCCCACCACACACCAGCTATTGGTGGAGAGGAGAGGAGGGTGATGTAGCCAATTCAGGGATGGAGATTATTAGGGGACCATGATAGATAAGGGCCAATGGGGAAATTTCGCCAGGACACCGATATACGATCTACGGTTATAGAGCAACACTTTTTTTTTTCTTTTTTCCCCAATCCGTTTATTATTTGGCTTCGATTATGCCAAATAATTAAGTTAAGTGTCCAGTATAGTAGTCACTGTAAATGACTCGTTACCATAGAAACGATAACGTATTAGAACGAGTGCATTGATATGAGCCTATCATTTACGTTTATTCTACAGCCTACACTATTGTCAGAGCCGTGCCGTTATGGAAAATTATTAACATCCTTTCACCGATCAAATTCAGCAGAATTCAAGGATTCAAAAGCGCTGTGGTATAACATTGTTTAAGCTAGTTTTAGCAATAGTCACATACTCTGTTTACGCAAATGCGACTCCAGCAGTCCTACCACACATGATTTCATATTTCAGCAGTAGAGGAATATTAGTGTTAAATCCTCGCTCGCACACCCAGCCTGTTGCCGTCTCTCAGCGGGCAGATAAATTGATAGCAGGTGGAGTGTGTTTACTGTTTGCACTCGGTGGGCGATGGCCAGCTGGATTGGGAAGCTTCCTGTTGTGGGAAAGGCAGGCTGCTCCAGGTGGACGGAGGGATCATGGTTCAGCGGTCAGAGCTGAAAGGACACGCTGTTTCTGCAAGCTCTTCGCTGGCCCCATCAAGCATGCCACCATGCGCATCAGCAGAGAGCCAGAATTAGCTATTGATTGGCCGGCACCGGACAACTCGGAGTCCCTGATCACTGATCACACACTGCCCCTGGAGGTCAGACACCATGTTTAAGTCAGTACTGGGACACCGAGGTGTATATCTAAGCACAGCTTTTGACCAGAATGTTGTTTTGTGCAGTGTATGAACATTTAAGACACTTATTAGAACGAGGGTAAACGCGTTACTATAAACTGTGTCACATGATAACGTGTGCCTAATCCTGTGTTATTGATATTAATGTGTTTGTCTTTCCACAGCTCGGCGCTGGAAGAACACACACACCACAGTCACCCACTCTACGCACACGGCGTGTGTAAATGGCCGGGATGTGAAGCGGTGTTCGAGGACTTCCAGTCTTTCCTCAAGTAAGAGATGAATCCTCACTCTAACATGAACACACGCGCAACTCTTCAAACTTATGAAGGTGAACCCAGTCGTATCGCTTGCTACTACACTGTGTGCTTTAATAGCATCTCTCCTTGCTCCTGTGCTCCCCCTTTCATTTCGCCATTCAGCCACGCTACAGGTGGACCCTCCGTGTGCGTGTTTGTGTGCGTGTGTGTGAGAGTGTGATAAGTGCTGTTCCCATGGCGATTTCTGCCACTTTGTTCCAAACAAACATGAGAGGCATGTTTATCTGCAGCAGGCCGCACCACAAGAGCGCTGCAGGTTTGCCCTTGTCTTTTCTCTGCGGACAGAGATAGGGGCCCTTTCTGTCCTTCGCCTTTTTAAAAAAAAAAAAATTTTTATACACTTAAAACTGGTTGTTGCACCGAGACAAGATCATACACTCATTCTGTAAGTGAATGTAAGAATTGTGTACACAGGTTTCAGCAGAACAAAGCAAGTCGACGCCGATTACAGCGGCAATCTGTTAGCACATGAATCCCAAAGCTTAGCAGCTCAAGCCCTAGCACGCTGATGATACAGCATACAGTATACAACAGCTGTCTCTTTTACCTTTTGCCCTTATGTTAGGCACTTATCCTGAGCCCATGTGCTCCAGGCATGTCATGTGACATCCCGAATGTATATATGTGTAGCAAGTTGAATCTCAGCAGTAGTAGAAGCCTAATGGAAAACTCCTGCTACTCCTAATCGCTAGTCTTGCGAGTGTGTAGTCCAACACATAGATGATGAGAACAGGCAGCATGGCAGCACATTAGTGACTGTGTACCGAGCCACATTATATCAAAATAAAGCACGCAGAGTAAGAAGACCACAGAGAGGTGCAAGGCCACGGCTGCTCTCCTCTTCCTCCTCCTCCTTTTTCATTCCCCCTGCCCCTTTCTCCATTTTACTCCATGTTTCAGAGTCAGATCGCCTGCCACTCAGAGACGTTTATATAAAAGAGCTGTTTAAAAAATATGGTGCATGGAACTGTAACCGGTCGCGCTGCAGATAATGTCGTGATCTTTCCTCTGTCTTCTGTTAGCGTGCAAAAGAAAGTGTTAATGAGTGCGTTTGCGCTCTTTCAAGCTGTAAGCATAAAGGAACATGAGCTTTTCCCACTTCACACAACAGATATCTAAACAGGAAAGTGAACGCCTGTTTCTCATATGTTACAGCAGGCTTTGGAGTGTCCTGCTTAATCCATCCCTCCTTAATCCCCCCCACCCCCCTCCTGTGCCTTAGTTCATAGCTTCATCATTTGTTTACAAAAATGAGTGGAATTAGCATCTGAGAGCTTGGCGAAGGAAAGAAAAAATTCCCTCTCCTTAAAAAGGACCCAAGTGCACTCCGCAGTGTTTTCACAAGTGTTTTTATCATGGCAACATCTTGTTTACTTTACTTGCTTGCCCTAAACTGCTTGGAACATGTTAAGAAAACACTTGTAGAGGCACCACAAAAGCTGTCTTTGTTTAAGCGAGGCAGGGTGAAGGTTCACCCGGCATAGAGGAGGTGTTAGCGCTTGACGCGGTTAAACGTTACCACATGCACCTCCTCCAGTCTGCCGCCCGACGGCCCAGAAGGATTGCAAATAAAACGCAAAGAAAAAAAGATGAGCACTACATCAGGTCAGACGATAAGAGGCACTGAAAAGCTTCTTTGACCTGAGAGGGAGGGAGTGAGGAGCGCTAAGGCAGAAGCATTTAGTCAGCAGAACCTGTGTATCTGAGCGTAGTGAAAAAAAAAAAAAAAAAAAGCAACAGCGCACTAACAGCGAGCAGATCTCTGCAGCGTGCGCCAACAGCAACAACCAGCATCGGGCCAAGGTGTTGTTTTAAACCCGGAGGTTATTTATTCTGTCTGTGAAAGAAAATATCGCATACCTGGTTGTGCTGTCACAATAAATAAAATAAATGAAAAGACTAATTCCTGTTTGGGAGATGAGGGCTTGGAGGGAGAGGTGGGCTGGAAGCTCCAGGGAACAGCGCAAGCAGTTTACAGGAGTAAGAAACGGTTCCTTACTTTGTAAAACTTCTTTTGTGCAGATAAGTAGACTGGGACTGGACTCCTTTCTAACCTCCGGGTCATATGTGAATTCTAGTGCCATCTGTGTGCTCTCATGGGCGATTCCGTTAAGTATCACTTTTGGGAAAAATTGTCAGTAAACCGAATTAACAGTTAGTGATATGTGAACAATATGTGAGCAATGAATCAGTTTTGTTTTGTTTTTCGTTTATGG
This sequence comes from Cranoglanis bouderius, assembly GCA_023630585.1. NCBI lineage: Eukaryota > Metazoa > Chordata > Actinopteri > Siluriformes > Cranoglanididae > Cranoglanis > Cranoglanis bouderius. Next base: position 12,855,758 of record CM042537.1, read on the forward strand.
CACGGGCATTGTTCTAGCATGTCGGATCGCACTGATGAGCCAGACAGAGAGAGCATTTCCCACACATGCTATTCACTTTTCTAAAAATGCATGTTGACTTTAGACCGGTGTTTTACTTGCCATATTTACTATAGAACTTGGTTGTTTGCATAAAAATAGAAGTAGTCACCATCCATTTTATTATACCAATAGTGCGTAGAAGCCGTCTTACCCCAAAGCATAAGAGATATTTACTCAATTCTGAGAATCGGTTAAAGACGACACAAACCCGCCAAACAACTAGAATTCTTAGTCTTAATGGCAAATAAAATATGAATAAATAAATGAATACTATGTGATACTAAGCTGTTTTTTTTTTTTTTCTTTTTCTGGAGGACATATTTGCTCAAGTAAATAACTGCACATCAGTAGGAACAATAAACAATGAAAGTTATCTCTAGTTTGCTCAGAGATTGTTGTGATAGCTGTTCCTTCGGTGTGGCTTACACCATCGCTCTTTCACTATATTATTAAGCCCGCAATAAGAGGACAGGCTGTCTCAATGACATGTAAAATGCTGACTGTTTAAGCAATGTCTATTTAACTTGTTTTATTGTGCCAATTTACATTAGAGACCGTCATCCTGCCAGGAAGCTTTATAAAAAAAGTCCTGCGCTTGAGGTCCAGAAAGTGACACATGCCAACGCTCATAGTCCCTCCCGCTGTCAATCGTGTCATTCGCGCAGACCTCCTCGTGTCCAGACACTCTTCTGCGAGGCTGATTTAAGGGCCATTTGAATATTTCATTTCCTATTAATTATGCACTCTTACTCTACATGTCATTAGAAGGGAAGGAGGAAGGGGGGAGGGCGAATCATCCAGTGTAACAAAGGATGAAAGGCAGAGGAGATGCCGCTTCTGCTTTTATGAACTGCGCATTCACAAGCGTGTCACGTTGCTCCAGCTCGCTTTTTAAGGTGTGATTTTGGATGGATGTTTTAAAAATGTTGGCTCGATATCCAACCTCCCCCACCTACCGTCTTTTAAGGAGAATGGTGTTGAAATTGAAAACGAGGGGGGAAACAATCACCTTGTTTATACCTTATTTATTATACCATAGCGCTGTTGAATTCTCGAATCCGATTGGTCAGAAGCTGTTGATTATTATTTTTATTTTTTTTAACAGCTTGACTGACAGTAGCGCCAGCTATAATTCAGATAGCAGGTTTATGTCAATGCACTTGTTCTAATACGTTATTGTTTCTATAGTATCAGTTCATACACAGGGACTTGTAATGTGGACAACATTAAGTTAAGATTAGTAATAGACTTTAACAAAGAGAGACCAACAGTCATTGATACAGTGAAGTTTTTCGTTAGGTGACATTTATTTATCGTTTATGGAAGTCTCGGGTGTCATCACTTTGACACGCTGCACTTTTTTTTTTTGTCTAACTAACTTCAAAAGGGAGAAAAACAGCGAGGCTGGTGAGGTAACTCTGGTTTATAGCTGCTGTAATGTAAGTAATAACAGGAACTGTCTTGTCTCACGTTCATTCCTGAACATTAAATGTAACTATAAATGGTTAAAAAGCATGACATGTTCATTAATAAATTACAGTTTTAAATCATTGGCGAATCTCAGTAGAATTAGATGAATAAAACACTTTGTGTTGTTATTGAAAAACTTCAAGGTGGTAACGTCACACCACCCCACTGGGTTTTAACCTTTACTCATCAGTTAAAGGTTTTAATCATGGAACATGAACAGACTATTATGTTAACAGACAGATATATTTGTGTGAGAGACGAGAGACACTCATCCACTATCAATTCAATCATTTCGTCTGAATATAGTACACACATCTTGCACGCATGATTCCCGTTCCCATCCACGTCCTGTTACCTGCAAGTATCCCTCACATGCATGTCTGTTCAACCTCTGCAAACAGTCTAACATCTGCAGCAGTGACACGACCAGCTCGTCCCTGCCAGCTTTGAGATTGATTAAGCCGTCACTGCTGTGGTTGCGGCCACCACTCTTTTTTTGATTAGCTATAAATGGCAAGAATAGGTGTGTTGGAAAAGAAGACGGGGCCCGGCTTGTGAAATGCGGCCCCCTTCCCTCCAACATCGCTGCTGTTCAGCTCCACAAGCCCCCACCTGGTGATAGTGACCTACATGGTCAGCAACGATGTGATATAATTTATGATATATATAATATATTGGATCCATTAGCAGGCATAATGAAGTAGCGAAATGAAAGGGTATTTGTGAAATCAGTTCAAACATCCTGCTCGGCTTATGATTAAATGATTAATGAAATGCCCCTGCATAAGCATTTTTCGAACCTGTAATTCATGCAGAGCCTGATAAAAATCCTGCAATCATATTTCCTTCACTGGCAAAAACCTTATCTCCTCATTTTATATAAATCACCACAAAAAAAGGAGGAAAGCGGAAGACTTGGTGGGGCCAGCTACTTATTTAGATTAGTTATAAATGTGATTTGGGGGGTGGAGGGGGGGGTTGTCTGGAGTAGAAGATGATCTTGGCAGTATAAAATCATAATGCGTAATTATATTCATAATTCAAGTTTATTACATATTTCATCTCTCTTCTCCTTGTTGTCCTTTGGCTTTTTCTCCTAGCTTCATTTAGTTCCTCTCCATCTCAATGACATAATTAACTGGAAAAACCACCCAAACTAAGTAGATTCCATTTACATTTTGAAAAGGGGAAATGTGTTGCAGGACAGCATGATTCAGAATCTGTATTTTCTCTGAGATCATTATTCTTACCTCACACATAGGTTTCCATAGATATGGTCACCGCGTGAAAGATTCCAGTACTTCTTTTTCAAGCTGCGGGAAGACATACTCATTTGTGTTTGAAGAATGCGATGTTTTCACACATGGACTTTGATCTATTTACTTTGCATCATTTTAGCGTGCGTATACGTGGGTCCGTTTTCCCTTTGAAAGAAATGATTGTCCCACAGAACATGCAGATAATGTAATTCCCTATTTCACCATGAAAATTTTATCAAATGTTTAATATTCAGCTGTAAAATCTCATGCTTCTCTCTCTCTCTCTCTCTCTCTCTCTCTCTCTCTCTCTCTCTCTCTCTCTCTCTCACTCTCACTCTCACTCTCTCTCTCTAGACATCTGAATAACGAGCATGCGTTAGACGACCGGAGTACGGCCCAGTGCCGGGTACAGATGCAAGTAGTTCAGCAGCTGGAACTGCAGGTATCTTGCCTCGTTTCTCTCACCCCTCGCTCCGTCTGCTCCTCTTCAGTCCATCTCCATCCTCCCAGTTTCTCAGAGATGTGGGGAGGGGAGGTGCAGGGAACAAAAATGAAATTATTTTGTACATTTGTGAGTAACCAGTCATTAAAAATGTGTTATGTATGCACGACAGCCAGCCAAAGATATATGGGAAGCCTGGGGCCTTAGTCCAAAAGATAATTACATTTTGAATTTTACTGGGTTTTAAAGTCATTTATGACTTTAAAGTATTTGGCCGCCCAATAAAACATTCAGTGATGGGCATGCTATTAATAATGCTCGGTTTTTATGGAAAAAACACACGTTTCACGCATTTCGTCAATAAATATCACTTCTGCTGATTAATACATACACTGAGTGGTTTTAGCGGCAACAGTTGTAATGGCAGCTAATGTATATGCATAAGGATATTAGTCATGCATGTATTCAGGGACGAGAAGGTGATGTTCCATTAGAGCAGATTAACGAGGACGAGGGACAGACACAACCCAGGAACCACCTTAAGAGTAGTGTAGCTCCGAAACAAGAACAAGAACAATCATTCGATTGATCAGTACATTCATATACTGTATGTGTCTTTTTATCCATGCTTATCCAGCAGTGAGGCCTATTCAGACTGCTCAGCAATGCAAACATTGTCAGGTTTTTATGTTTGGGTTTGGCACACAGAAAAGAAGAGAAAAGGTGTAGTGTGTTTAGGGGCGTATCACAGACAAAGCTTAGCTGTTTTAGGTTCTGCCTACTCCAATAATATGTACAGGTATCCATTACAGGACAGAGCAAAAACTTGAAGACAATAACACAGTGGTCAAAGAGGAGCTATTTGTCTGATTGGTTATTTCAGTCACAATATTTCTGGTTATGAACATTTCTGTGATAGGCCATTATTCTGTCTTTAAAGGGAGAGGAAAGTGCAGTCTGCATAGGCTCTATGCGTAAACATGATGCACATTCATCCTCTCTTAAGGATTCATTTGTTATTTTGTGTGGAAAATTGAAACGAAAACGAGCTGCTTTTTCAAAAACGGTTGCTCATTTGTACATCATCTCTTGTGTCCTTTCTGTCTATTCTTTTTTCATCACAGTTAGCAAAAGACAAAGAACGTCTGCAGGCTATGATGACTCACCTACATGTCAAGTCCACAGAGCCCAAACCCACCCCACAGCCCGTAAGTAACAACCCTCCCGCTGGTCTCCTTGTTTATCTTCTTCCTTGTTTCCTTTGTTAATTGCAAAGTAAATTGCATTTTCACCATTGCGACATCTTTTCAAAAGCCAAAAGATGATGCAGAACAGCCATAAATAGAAATCCCAGGATGTAACTGATTAGTTTTATGATGGATACGTTTTTCTTCTAAATGTATAACTAATTAATTTTTTTTTTCTTTGAAGAAACACAAATGCGTATTTATTTTATATTATATTGAAGTCTTCAAAGTTTACTAGCATGCTGAAATTCTCTTGCCTTCCAGTACTCTTAGTATTGATATTCCCATTGACATACCCAGTCCTACTCACTACTAGTAACACTCAGTGACTCTAGATTTAATAGACTAGTGCAAGATTTGTAAAATAATTTAACAGTAAAAACATTTCAAAATCAGGAATTTTATGTACATATGCTCACTGGCCACTTTAATAGGAACACCTGTGCCCATTGCTCATTCTTACAATTATCCAATCAGCCAATCATGTGGCAGCAGCACAATGTATAAAATCATGCAGAAACAGTTCAGGAGTTTCAGTTAATGTTCACATCAAACATCAGAAAGGAGAAAAATATGTGATCTCAGTGACTTGGTGCAAAACTGGCTGGTTTGAGTATTTCAGAACCTACTGATCTCACACACAAAAGTCTATAGAGTTTAAACAACAAACATCCAGGGAGCTGTGGTTCTGTAGACAGCAACCCCATGTTGAGGTCAGAGGAGCATGGCCAGACTGGCTCCAGCTGACAGGAAGGCTACTGTAACTCAAATAACCATACTTTAAAAATCATGGTGAGCAGAAACGCATGTCAGAATGCACAACCCATCAAACCTTGAGGCGGGTGTACTATAACAGCATAAGACCACATTAGGTTCCTCTTTGTTTTTTTTCCAGTTTTAAACTGTCCAGTTTTGGTGCGGTCTTCTGTTTTGGAGCCTATTCGCCTCAAGGTTCAACATGTGCATTCTGAGATGCATTGCACTGCTGCCACATGATTGGCCGAACAGAAAATTGCTTGAATGAACAGATTACTGGTGTTCCTATTAAAGTGGCTGGTGTAGCGGCGTGTATATATATATATATATATCTCATCTGGTACATATCCTGGTATAAATAAATGAAGTGCTACTGAGACGGTCACATAGCAAATCATTTTTCTTTATTTGTTTACATTTTTACTATAAATACATATACTGTAGACGCCTCACAAACACACTGTAGATTAGCAGACGTCTAGACACATGGTGTATGAAATGCAGTCTGGGATACTGATAGCATTGTTAGCTCGCTACCACATCCCCTTATATTGATAAGAGACTAACTAAAGTAAATCAGTGATTTGAAGGGAAATGTCACTAAGCCTGTTTTCCAGTGTATCTGTGTATTTACCTTCACTACACACTCTTTCTAGAAAAGTGACATTTTCACTGTCAATAATTAAGGGTCATTTTTTGCTTTGTCTTTTTTGTTTGTTTGTTTATTTAGTAGCAGCTTGGTGAGTCAAAGGCAGTATAATTAGATCACAAATTACTATTTAATTCATTTCTGTCTGAAGTCTCTTTTTTTTGAGTGTGCTGGAAAGCACCCAAATGGTGAAAGAAATAAAGGGGAGGCCATTGTGCATCTGTCTGACTTATTGTGGCGCATAATCCCAATATAAAGCAAAGGAATAGCACTGGCATGAAGCTAGCTAATCCACACAAGTGTGTGTGTGTGTGTGTGTGTGTGTGTGTGTGTGTGTGTGTGTGTGTGTGTGTGTGTGTGTGTGTGTGTGTGTTGTATGGAAAGATGTGCTCTTAGACACAACATGCGTTTTTCTAATCCATTAATTATTTTTATTACTTGTAACCATCAACATTAATACATAACTGTTACATACAGTTTTCAAGTATATGTCTGCACATATCAAAACGAACAGTGTCCTATAATTTTACAAAGCAAAATAACATCGTACATCTTACCACTCTGTAAATTAGAACAAGCACAGAAGCAGCCATAGGGAAGCTGTTTAAACCACTCAAAAATTCCTCTCAAAAATGTAAAAGCAGCGCATGATGACAGTGCTGTGCCTTTGTCAGCGACAGCCTTCTGAATTTCTTTATTATATATGTGTCCATCAAGCGGGGCATCAGGATGATAATGAGTGTTAATAGGCTGTGTGGTAATTGTGCTAGATGTGTGTGCTGATGGTAGGGGGTGGAGATGGGGCAGGGGGGTTGATGTGGGGATTGTATTAAACACTGTCTGTTGGCTTTAACCTGCCTCGCCCCCCATTTACAATGACAGCATCACCATGTAAAAATTCAGACATCTGATACCGTGAAAGCAATTGACAGGGTTGACATTTCATTAATTTGTTAGCACAAATGCAACCATTTATGACCCCGACAACTGAGAATCTGTCTTCTTTTTCTCTGCTTTTCTCCCCTTCCCTCATCACACACCACACAGTAATCATGTTTAATTTGAAACCGTGGCCTCCTTTGGCAAATTAGCAATTAAAACAATTTGGTGTGGGAAATATGTATTTGTGTCATCAGCTCTACACACACACACACACACACACACACACACACACACACACACACACACAGAGATTAATAACAAGAGCAGCAGGTCAGGCTTGCGTTTTCCACTCTAGTGAAAGAGGAGCACAGCTGCCAGGAGATCCACTGTACCACTTAGAGCTCCCTGCTTAATTAGATTATTATAGTCATTATTACTTAATACCTCTTTTATGAATCTTTTGTTTCCACTTCATAAAGAGGGAACAACCCTCTTTCTCCAGAATGTTCTAGACCTATCTTTTAGCCAGACCGTTCATGCTGAGGGTCACTCGAATATGCAATTTAATCATGGTATCACCTCCATAAGTCCGCTAATGGGGATCTTTCTAATACAGTTGCAGCCTGTTAATTAGTTCAGTTTGGCCTCTTCATCTCTAGCTTATTAGAGGCCTCTCAGGGGTGGGAAAACAAATGCTGTCAGCTGGCAAGATTCAGGGGGACATCTCAAATTAAGAGGAAAAAAATCACCAAGACAGAATAAAACAGTGAAGATGTGTCTGAATTACTGCTGGAAAGGTGGCAGAGGTGGAATAGGGCTCTTTGTCTTTACTAACATTTGTAAGCCAGTGCGCCACCCACACACCTCAGTGCTCCCGAGGTTGATTCAAGGGTGTGTTTGCATTTAGCAGCAGCATGCACCCAGGCATTGATTAACGCATCAGTCCAATCCTCCCTCTTTTTTGCTTTGTGCCTTTCAGCTCAACCTGGTTTCCAATGCCACGCTGTCCAAGACGGCCCCTGGAGCATCGCCGCCCCTCAGCCTGCCTCAAACTCCAACCACACCCACCACCCCGCTTACACCGCTCTCCCAGACCCACTCGGTCATCACACCCACCAGCCTGCACAGCGTCGGACCCATTCGCCGACGCTACTCAGACAAATACAGCATGCCCATATCGCCAGGTAGCTCACTGACTAATTCTAATCATGGTTTGGTGCCCGTCCCGTATAGTTCTTAATCAGCATTTAAGTTTTTAATATTGTTCAGTCAACTTTTGTATATGTATTTTTTGTTGAACTGATATATTGGTGTTGTCATGAATTGTATGCATCTCTGTATTTACAAAATTGTATGGATTTTGTAAATGCTCCTCAATAACAGATATTGGTCAAAACAAGGAGTTCTACATGAACACAGACGTGCGTCCTCCCTTCACATACGCATCATTAATACGCCAGGTAAGACCACAGTTGCTCACAATGTACACGTTAGTATCTCTTCTCTTCTGATTTAATTCAGCTGCATTCAAAAACCATCTATATTTTCAGCATGGATGCAAACTGCAAACATTTGTTCCCCAATTTTCCCCTTCCAACTAATGCTGTTAAAATTTCAAATACAATTTGACCTGCAACACAAGATTAACTAGCTGTATTGAGCACAATGGTGTCTGAAAGGAGGGAGTGTATGGGGGGGAAAAAAAAGAAGCTCATATACTGTATAACAATTGCTTTTGATGAAGCATTACAGCCGATGTGATTATTAGGAAATTCATTTCCCACAACAACGGCGATGGAACATCTTATAGATGCCCAGTCAATTATCAGAGCCAGCCACTAATCTGCCGATGCACAAGCATTAATCTCGGCATGGCGATAATTGGCGCCCTGTAATCTGTCCCCGGCAAAATAGTTTCCACTTGTTCTAGTTGCTTAGCGGGAAAGGGTGTATTCAAATGGATGCATTTGAATGAGGCCACACCAAAAGCATTCAGTAAACAAAGTAGCAGAGAGTCCATCAGCAGAGGCCTGTTTTACATGCTCCATTAAAGGGAAGGTAGCCTGAACACGCATCTCCCTTTGTTTAAGCCCACGTCTGTAAAGGAAATGGAAAACAAATTGTGCTTATCAGCATTTGTGTGTGTGTGTGTGTGTGTGCTTTTTTCCAGGCGATACTTGAGTCACCAGAAAAACAGCTAACACTAAACGAGATATACAACTGGTTCACGCGAATGTTTGCATATTTCAGGCGGAATGCAGCTACCTGGAAGGTAATCTCCCATTCCTGCTTACAGCTTCCTGGTCTGATAAAATGTACATTAAGTATTTCGTTATGTCCAAATTATAAATTGTATCAGTCGAGTCTTTTGAACATATTTATGGAAAGAATGAAAATAAATCAAATCAAATTCAGTGCTTGCACGATTAAAGGTTTATAAGCTCATCTCGCGTGGTTGTGGAAAAAGCAGCATATACATGCACACAGAAATGGATAGGGTAAAGCCAGGTGGAGATAAAGAAACAGGATGTGGGATTAAGATAGAAAGCGAATAAAATGTGAACGCGTGAGAAAGACTGGCTGACTGGCTGTGACCGTACCTCTCAGCTCCTTAACTCTGTGCTTCAGCAGTCACTTGACAGCTCTGCCATGGGGGCACATTGTAGTTATAACTGCCAGCTCCTACACTGAAACATACAGTGCACACACTCACACGCACACAGAGGAAAGTTAAATAAAGTACTCAAAGGCTAATAGGTTCTAACCATTAGATTATCTGAAACCTTTCATTGTGTTTCAGTCGCTTTACCAAAACAATGAGCTCAAAATTTCTTACTGCAGTTTCCATTTGGCTTTTTCTCCTTGGGGGAAAAATGTGTTTTTCCCGAATGCAAATATAATTTAGCTTAATGATCCTCAGAAGGTGCCGGGTGAGGGGTCCTATTTAAACATATTTTTGGACACTTCACTAGCTTTGAGGGAACCATGGTCAATTTATTATTTTTATTTATTTATTTATTTATGGTTTGGGTTTTTTTTTTTGTTTTTTGTTTGTTTGTTTTTTTTTCTCAAGCATTTGAGTTTCCACTTTGCATCAAGGCAGGAAACGATCAACTATCTCCTACTGTTACCACAAGCAAATGATAAAGCACTGTGCTGACAGCCCTGCCATGCAAAGCCATTTGTCACTGAGCTCTTTATTTAGTAAATATTGGCTATGTACTGTACAAATGTGCCTGATGAAAAGGTAAATTATGAACACGGTAAAGCATGTTATAACTATGTGGTTTCCCTTCATTGTTCAGTGATGTGGCCGAAAGTGCTGCTTAAAGTGACGGGCCAAAACGTTGTGTTTATTTGATTAAATGTTTTTGCACACTGGAATTCTGTTTGCCTTCTAACGAAGTCCATTACAGCTGGCACCCTGATGACTGGTTCCTTTGTATTTTTAATGTTTGGAAGCCATATCTCTAACTTTGACAGATGAGAACTTCCAATAAAAGCACGGTCAAATTAAGCCCAATTTCGCAATGTTAGGCCTGTGTAGTGTATTTTGTAACATTGCAGTGTATGTCTGTACATTGGCTTATTTCTCTCTGTACTGATAGACTTTTTCTTTTCTTTCACACCAACTGCAGAACGCAGTCCGGCATAACCTTAGTCTTCACAAGTGTTTTGTGCGAGTAGAAAACGTTAAAGGGGCGGTATGGACTGTTGACGAGCTAGAGTTCCAAAAGAGAAGGCCACAAAAGATCAGCGGGTAGGTCCACCCCCCTCTCCCCTGCACGGCCAATCCCCCTGTCTCGTGGTGTTGATTGATGGAAAGCGTTTCCATATCATCATCATCTTATGTGCTGTGCTGCTGAACTGACTTGCTGCTAGCTTCGCTGTGCATCTCTGTACCCTTGCAGCTGCTTGCTGGGACCCACAGAGACTTTTTTTTGTTTTTTTTGTTTTTTTTGTCATGCATTCCCTAATCTTCGCACTTGACCATTTTCTGTCTGTCTGTCCATCTGTCTGTCTGATCATTGCATCTGCCCTTGCTGCTCCTCTCCTTCCCTACCTCCCTCGGTGCCTCCTTCCCTTTCCAGGGTGCTGTGCGCACTAACCTCTCCCTACACAAGTGCTTTGTAAGAGTCGAGGATGACTTTGGGTCCTTTTGGACCGTAGACAACGAAGAGTTTAAAAGGGGCCGCCACATTCAGCGAGGCCGCCCCCGGAAGCACATCGTCGACAACAACTATGACGAGCTACTAGTACAGTAAGGACTACCACCCCCCCCCCCCACCCCCCCAAAACCCTTCTCCTTCCGACAATATCCCTGCATGCTTTGCTTCAATGTGCCACATGTTCATCCTGTGTGTAGTTTTTCATTCATCTCTTTTTTGTCTTTCTTCTCTAAAATGATCAGGCTTAATGTGTGGAATCTGCTATGCATAAATCTGTTGAGATAGTCATCTCTCTGAGTCACATAAATAGTACAGCAATACATTTGCGGGTATTGATTTTGTGTTCCTTTTATTGGGCATTGCTGTCTTGATGTGAGTCTTGAGTAGTCATCAATCCACACACAGTTCAAGTACTACTGAGAGTCAGTCATTGGAAACCTTTGTGTTAAGTAATTTATCAATACCTGCATGTACTCACATTAACACTCATCTGTAGGTGACTTTTATGAGTTTATCTCTTTTAAAGTGAAAACTGACATTTTTGTTGTGTGTGTGTGTGTATGGTCATTTATACAGGAGTCCTGCTCTAGTGAAAAACATTCAAACCAGTTTGGGATATGGTCCTGTCCTCCCGGCTACCTTCCAGGTAAATCACCCAGTACTGCTGTGTGATATAATGATATAATATCGATATTGTGATAAATTATGTCATAATACTCTCAGAAATAAATTTCTGAGACATTATGGGTATTGTGATAGCTTTTTTTTGTAATACATTTTTAATGTTTTAAAAAACAATTACAAACTTTGGAAGCAGATTTAATAATTTTCAACCGTTTTTAATGTTGTAAAATGTTACAAATTTTACAGATTTGTAATTTTTTTTTGTTCTTTTCAGTGTTTATTTGTGTAGACATTAAATAAAAGCATTATCAAGCAAATTATTTTTCAGCTTTATTTTTTAAATGTAACACTGTTGTTTTTACTAGCAGTATCTGAGCAAGCCTTTATATTGTGATACATATCGGGTAGAAATGTTCTGCAAAATCATACGTTTTTTCCACCCATCACCCAGCATAACTCCAGATGCTTGCCCTATGTGCCCATGTTATCTTTCATTAATTATTATATACCGCCACGTTTCTGCTCTCCATCTGTGTGCAGTGTACATTACTGTAGCTCCTCTTCCTCACTTTTCCATTGTGCACATACTTTTTCAGGCTTCAATGGCAGAAAACAGCATACCTCTATACACTACCGCTTCCATCGGAAGCCCCACTCTTAACTCACTTGCCAACGCTATCCGAGAGGAGATGAATGGGGCCATGGACCACGGTAACAGCAACGGTAGTGACAGCAGTCCTGGACGCTCCCCTCTTTCAGCTATGTGAGTGTTTCACGCCTTTAACCCTCACTGTGTGTGTGAGAATGTACAGTATGTGTTTATGTATTTGAGGATATAAGTGCCACATATTTAAAATTGGCCTTCAAAAGCACAGGTTTTAAATCATGGTTCGTATAATTATGCAGAAACATTTAGTACATAGAGGAAGCGTGTACAAATTGTGATGTGTTTTATTCTGTTCAGATCCGAAATTTGAAAGGAAACTCCACCTTTAGGAAAGATCTCAGTCTCTCTCTCTCTCTCTCTCTCTCTCTCTCTCTCTCTCTCTCTCTCTGTGTTGTTTCAAGCACCAGGTTTATAAACTCTCCTTCAGTATGTGTCAGTAATGTGTGCTGTCCTAGGCTACTTTGCTCCAAAATTATTGCCTCCATTTTCTTTAAATATTTACATAAGTCGTGAATATAAGATGTCCGAGCTCTTTTCCATTTCAGGGAGACCCACAGTGCGTCCAATAAGCCTCCAAGCTGCTGAGTAGTGGGTATATAAAAAAAAAAAGACCTGTTTAAAATTGTGCCAAAACTTTCACACAGCTAATCAGCTACATTTCTATAGTTTGTCTAAAATATCCAGGAACAGGACAAAAATGTCAGCAAAAGCTTAAAAAAAAATGAACAATGCTGTAATGAACGTATGGAGATATGTGGGTGGAAAAGTGCATGTACTAATGTTTGAGGGCATAGCTGCAGGCATGGCTCAGTCGCAGGATAGAAATAACAGGATGTGTATGCTAGCCTCAAGGCTGCCTGCCTTTTAGCGCCTTTCTTGCTTTTTTTTTTTTTTTTTTTTTTTTTTTTTTTTTTTTTTTTTAAACACATTTGCCAAATTAAATAAGTAGCTCAAATATATACCTCAGACGGGTGTAAGAGCATTTAAGGTATGATGAGATACTAGAAATAGTCCCATATTCATTTCTGTTAACCATCTCACTTAAATACAAAATTCAATGGTACAAGTAATCCAAACAGTTTATTTATTTATTTATTTATTTTTATTAATACTAGGTTTAATCCTACCGACCATTATGACAAGAGTTTCTAGTTTTTGTCAGATTGGGCTGTAGTTACAGGGACATGTAATGCAAAGCAGTGTGTTGCCTCCTTAGTGACTCTGGCTACACAAAGCTCAAACTGTTTGCATCTTTGAGGAGAAATTTTTTTTTTTAAACCAAACTGTCAGGAAGAAGATGAGAGAAAAAATATCAGTTTATCACTAATTAACACTTGGCAAACGTGCCGTACCAAAGAAACACAGTTTACAGTGCGCTCGAAACACTGATTAATTTAGAGATTCTCCTACAGCTGTTCTTAATGTTCCCTTTTTTTTCTTTTTTTTTTTTCTTTTCTTTTTTTTTTTCCTTTTCTCTATTTTTTCTTCCTATACTCCACACCAGTCAGCACTCACGCTCTGGCTCGCTTTCCCCGCAGTGTTTCAACAATGAAAAAATTTGGCAGATCTCATCTCTTTGGAGAATCCCTTGCCCAGACTGTGGGTTGGGGGGTGGGTGTTCGTGTTTTTCCTTGTTTACGACTGACAGTGTTATTATTCTCGTAAGGGCCCTGTTTCTTATCACCCGGCGTTTGTGTCGAGCCTCCTCGCCAACCCCAAACCGCCTCCGCCTTTTCTCTCTCACTTCCCTGCCAGCACTTTTCTTCCTCCCTTATTGACACTGTGGTAAGGAGGCGCATTAATTTTGTGCGTATTTAAAGCGTGTGTGTCGGTGTCTGCTTGCCGTGTTGTTGTTTTTTTTTTTCTCTCTCTCTTTTTGCCAGCTTGAAGTTGATTAATGACGGAACCTCGTGCAAGGTCGTCCTCTTGGGACCCGCCTCACAGGTTGGGCATGTTAACGAGTGGGAAGAGGAACACACAGCGTGCTGATCTAACGCCACTGGGAGCCTGACAGGCGGCCCTCTCTCTCTTCCCCGAATTCTCTCTCTCTCTCGCTCAGTCGCTAGAGTCAATTCTCTCCTCTCCACATCACGCGTTGTTAATCTCCCTCATTTATCAATTCTGAGTGAATACCCTTGTTGTTGGCAGTTGTGGAAAATAAAGCTCCAACGTTTCCCCAATGGTGGAAAAGCAGAAAGAGAACGGAAATTATCAAGCGCACCAGTGTAGTCTTAGTGTTTAATTAAAAGGACAGCCATTTATTCCCCTGCTCTGTGTTTTTTTTTTTTTTTCAATGCATAATGTCTAGATAGATATAGATATAGATGAGAACAAAACCTTTGTGGTTTAATATGATAAAATAATAAACATGGCCTGTTGTGTGTTCCCGTCATGTGCAGGCATCACATCAGCGTTAAAGAAGAACCACTGGACCCAGAGGAGCACGAAGGGCCACTCTCCTTAGTGACAGCCAATCACAGTCCAGACTTTGATCACCATAGAGATTACGAGGACGACCACGGGAACGAGGACATGCTGTAATGCTGCTTTCCCTCGGGTCCTCTCCAAAGGGGCCAAACTTAAACTGAAATCATCTGTGAGACCACTCCCAACCTAGCAAGTCTGACTGGATTCCCAGTCCCTTTTGTTGACAGCTATAAAAAAAAAAATTTTAAAAAAATTCCAATTTACTCTTAGTGCCATTAATCATGAGATACACATGAGGTAAGAAAAAGAAACTATTCCACTTGGGAGTATTTTTCAGTTGTTTTTACTTTTTTGGGTTAAAGACCAGACCAAGCACGTCATTTCTACTTGCGTCCAGTAAAGGAGCCACTTGGTACTGGGGGACTACTACTTCACATTGCCTGGCCTGGTGGCATTGAGACCAGAGTGGACACACGCAGAGAAAGACTGCCACTTTGCTCTCGAAGTTCAACACTGATCTAGAAACTACAGAAGAGTTCACACTTGAATCATTAGCCCCCAAACGGACATTGATGCAGAGCATGTGGATGCGCGGGTGTACGTGATTTCAGTTCAATGACACTGCCTTCAAATCAGCTTGGGTTGCTTCCAACCTCAGTGTTGCCTCCAAACTCAGTCTGATGCTTTGATGGCAAATAATACGACGTTTTGTCCCCCTGATTGTCCGATGCTCTTATTTGCTATATTATTTTACTTTTTCTGTACCTGATCAGACCTCATGCCCATTGTTGTGGAGATTCTGTACGATCTGCACTTGATGATGAATGTGTATAGTTTCTTTCCATGTTGTTTCATTTCACTTTTCCTTTCCATTATTTAATGGGAAACAGAATGTCAAATTTACCATGTAGTATTTTTCTGTCATTTATTCCACATTTCAGATCACACTGTCACATTGTGCTCTCTCTCTCTCTCTCTCTCTCTCTCTCTCTCTCTCGCTCGCTCGCTCGCTCGCTCACACACACACAGTTCATCTGCATATGCACTCCTCGTAATGAAGGCTCTCTCCACGCATCAATGAAGTTTAATTTTCACAAGGGAATGAATGACAGAGAAATCAACGCAGGTTACGACTTGTCCTTATGAAATACCTTCTGAAATCCCCTTTCATTGCAGTGTGTTAGCTGCAACCAAATCACTGATCAAAACACTGGTGCGAATGGGAGAGAAAAAAAAATTAAATGTCAGAATAGAACGAAGCAGTCACAGAGAGATCATTTTTTTTCTCCTCCCCCCATTCTGTAATTTATGGACTGTCGGGTTAAGGCTAGAGGACTTTAAAGTGCATTCCCTGTTGTTTTAATGTCTTGTTTTCCCACATCAATGACCAGCCCATTCCCTCTCTTATTAGCAGTTGTTAGTAATTACACACGAGATAAAAAGGTTTAAGGGATTACAAGCCACAGTTGGCATTAGAAGCCATGACCACTTAGCATTACAGCATCGGGGGGCAGCCCACTATGACCACATGTTTCCTGCCACATTACCTTGGAAACCAGTATGAAGTCAATTTCAGGATCACATTAAAAACATCCACGGTACAGTGGCGGGGAGGGGTGGGGGGTTGTGGGGGGGTACACCGTGCGTGCATGTAGGGGGTGCTGGACAGCAATAAGCAGCCACTCTCATTTCCATTTGCCTGCGGTTTCATCCAAAAAAACAAAATGTTTCCAATCTGTAACACCAAGAAGCAAATTAGAAGCGGCTTATCCAAATTTTGCATGTTGATTTATGATTGCAACCAACCACTTTTTAATTTATTATTTCTGTTTTTATTATAGCTTTTTTTTCCTTGTTTTTGAGTTGTTGATGTGTCTGTTACCTGTGACTACCAAAGATAAATGACTAGTTTAAAAAAAAAAAAAGAAAAAAGATGCTCTATGTTCCATGCAATAGCAAAACAAGGCCAAATATCCTCCCCATTTAGTGCAAAAGAGGGAAAAGAACAGTCGAAAGCTTTGGGCGAATAAATGAGTGAGCTGTTCAACTTAAAAGCCAAAGGGGTTGTCTAAGGGGGGCAGCTGCAAGGGTTGATTTTTTTTTTTTTTTTTTTTTTTTTTTTTTGGTTTGTTTGTTTGTTTGTTTTTTGCTTTTGACCAAATGGGAGAGAATAGACAGAGATTGGGATAAACATATGACCATATTATAGCACTGTTCACTCTGCGCCAAGCTGAAGTTCAAATAAAAGAGTGTGTTTTACTTTGAAAAGTGTCTGGACTTAAATACATAGCAGTAACTGAAATACAGGATGGGGAAAAGGATTTAAATAACACAATACTGGACCACACTTATGTTTGTTTTTCCTTGCTTTAGGGTTGTTTTAATCCTCCGATAAGATTGTATGCCACTTACTATGTGAATCCAGATGGAGTTTTTGTTTTTTTTGTTTTTTTCCTCCTATGTTAAACATTGCAAATGCTTTATGATTGTTTTAAGTTCTGTCTACTTTTTATATCGACTTTGTTTTTATATTAAAACCAAACACTCCTGCCAACTAATAAGCTGGGTACAAGGTACTTTAATGGCAGTTTGTTTTTGTTTTCATTATAAACTCAGCCATGCATTTACTATAGACAAAAATGGAAGTCTTTGACGGACAGAAAATAAGCCACAGGAGCCGGGCAGCTGTCGATGGGCTGAAAGCAGTCAGAGTGTGCAAGACATGCGCTCATCGTGCGCTAATCCAAATCTCTTCGCAGTAATGAGGGAGAAGGGGATAAGCAGGTAGATAAGATCATCTTCCGCATGTGTAGCTCAACATTACTAAAGTGAAGCAGCATGAGAAAACTGTTAGTACGCATACCTCAGTTCAGACCTATAGGGAATGATTAAACAAAGAGAAAAAAGAGATACCATTTCACTCTGTTGCACTTAGTCGTATGTCCTGCATGTTTAGTCTAAAACTGTAGCAAATGATATTTTAAGAAAGAGTTTTAAAAAAAAAAAAAAAAAAAAAGGATATAAAAATGCAAAACAAAAAACAAAAAAAAAAAAAAACTACTTGTTTATCTTGAAGGTCTCATGTTCTTTTGTGTTTTAAAAACCAATCCAAACCTCAGGCCTTTTTTTCCTAAATAAAAGTCACAAATCTTTCTCTAACGTTTTTCGAGGCATGGTATACTGTCTTAGACGGCTTCACTTGTGTGGGCTTTTATTCCCGTAGGTTGTACATACACCACATTATATCTTTGTGTGCTTTGTTTTTTTTGTTTTTTTGTTTTCTTTAAAAGATCAAAAATGTTTGTAATGCCATGTTTGCTTTATCATTCGAATTGCTTTGTACTGAATATTAAAAAAAGAAACAAAGCAATGACAAACTGCTGTATGTATTGGAATAGCAAAGTGCTGCAAGTAATTCATGCTTTTATTTTTTTTTTAATTTTTTTCTTTCTTTTTTTTTCTTTTTACAAAGAATGAGAGGAGGTGGGGTGAGCTTTGGGGATAATGACCATTTTTGGATTTTGACAACTGTAAAATAGAAAACAGACATGGCTGTTATTATTCACAAGCTTTTTTTTTTTTTTTTTTTTTTTTTTTTTTTGTATAAAGATTTTCTCCTTTTTTGTTTTTGATACATCCATGTTTAGTGGTCCAGCGTCTGCCTCCCCCGGTGGTCTGGTCCAGATTAGGAGCTCAGAGTAGACAGGTGTTTTGCCTCAAATGAAAAATAAAAAATGAAAAAATGTCCTTATGACGTTCTGAAAATCATAGCGAGCTGTGCTGAAGTGCTCAGTAATATATTGGGGTGTATCGAATATCAAATAATTTATATAAAACAGAAAAGGAAAAAAGTAAATATACAGTGCCAAGACTATTTTGTTTGTTTCTTTCTTTCTTTCTCTAAGCCCGTTTATCTTTCATGTTCCTTCTGGTCAAATAGTAGTGGACTTTTTTCTGGTTTTAAAATTTCTTAATACTGACTTATATATTTCTTTCACTATTATGATTTTTTTTTCTAATTTTCTAACTAGTTAAACCCAAGCACAGTAAATTTCAGAAGATACAGAATCCCTCAACCTCTTGTGCATGATTAAGAATGGAATTTGATATCATTCTCATCTCACACACACACACTTTCTAATCCTGCTCCCATTTCCTATAATATTAGTGATATTTTGTGTGATGCTGTACGAGCTCGTCCCGTTCACAAGATTAAAGGTACAGTGAAGGAAACGACCATGACTGACCCAACAGATCACTATCACGGCTGTAAACCTGTCGTTTTCTTGTCGTGTTTTGTTAGAGAACAGATTTTTCTCATCACCTGCTTCATCAGTCTGTAATCCCGTCTTCACTCATGTTTTATGCGGACGATCATGTTAAATCCAGCCCCGGCGACTGACTGGAACATTCAATAAAAATGCAATAAAAACGCTGGTTATTCACGGCTGTTTCTCAAAATGGTCATTCCCACAATCTCGAATTGCGAGCGATACGCTCGTGAAACACTTGGAACAAAAAAGAAGCATGTAGGAATGAGATGAAGTACAGTTTTCCACAATACATATGTTCGTATGTGTGTGCGTTGTGGATTGTAATAACAGACTGGTCAGTGGAACCGGGTTCCAGACACAGGCGTCGGCTCTGCTGCTCGTGCGCGTGTGTTGTACGGTCTCCAGCAGCGGCGGCTCTGCTTGCACATTAAATTCTCCTGTAATTAAAGAGACAGTTAAACCGTCCCTCCCACTGGCAATTTAGGTAACTGCATTTGAACAGCTATAAATTGTGACCGCATTAAAATTCCAAAAATATTAGCGATATGGATTTCTTGATGGAGACAAACGCTGATGATGACGAGTCACTTTTTATGACGGAAAGTGCAGGGTCGTGTTCGCCACTAAACAGCAGACAGGGATCAGGCTTAAGCACTTTTAATCTTGTGAAACAAGCAATTACAAATAGTCGCATTGATTCGTTAAAAAGCTTCAGGTGACATAAATTGTTTCGTGCTTATCTTATTGCTCAGACACATAAATGCCACCGAGTGTATTATTAATTAAAGCCACTCAAAGGCAGGATTTAAAGGAAATGGTATAAAAATCATTGACAGTCTTTTTTTTTTTTTTTTTTTTCTTTTTTTTTTAACTGCTGATATTTCATTTTGCTTTTCGGCTCCATTATTGCTGCCGTCGATATCTCTGTGGGATCATCCCGCAGGAGTGAACTAGTTTTTTTTTTGCTGGCCTGTGAAAACACAGGGCTCATGATGCAGACGTAAACTTTGGAAAGTCATTGGAAAGTCTGTGAAAAGAAAACTATATGGATTGATACTAAGGCAGTACTTAAGATCTGATCAAGTGGCTTCATGTGGATTTCACCAATAACGATAACTAATAACAGATGTAACATGAGGAAGTTATGATTAAAATATAGACTAATGAGTTTAAATGGAATCATTCTAAAGCACATTGTGCTACATGCTGGTGTGTGAAAACACAAAAACACCAATTAATGTCTCGCTCTACAAGCTATGGATGCATGAACATGTCTATACATTAAAGTAGCTCTTTTGATACATTTTCAAGAAAACCCTGTGTCGGATATCACAGTAGCTGAATTCTGGTAAACAGCCAAAAATCAGGGAGAACCCTTTCCATGATGCCCGCAGTCATAAATCATTATAACCGGGCTTCGACCTGTTCCCAAGATTGCAGTGATTCCTTTTAAGCATTTTTATGTCTCCTAAATTTGTGTGATTACTAATAATTCTAGCTTTTAATTTCCTATTCTAATCATTTCTAATGTGCTATGAATAATTCCTTAATAGCATCATAATGTCACTGTTCATTATAATGCCAGGTGGTGTACTGCACAACCTTTACAGCTACTGCATGCGCATAATAATTATACAGCAAATATTCTATTTATTAACAATAATAGAATCATTATACTGTAAATAGTTTTTAAAAAAATAAAAATATGCGATCAGTGAGCGCTACAAGTGAAGTGAATATGTTCAATTATTGCTCATTATATTGTATAAGTTGTAAGACTATTAGCTTTTCAGGTTAATTAACATTAATACTAATATTATCTACATGGAAACACTTAATTCCAGAGAAACACATACAGACACATTAATGTAGTTTGCAAATGTCAATTTAATACATAATACATAAAAAATAATACATGCTAGAAAAACAGTTATGGTGTTTAGTTCTAAAGCATCCAAAAATGAGTAGTGAGTGACAGAAAGCTGGGAGCTACGTACGTATGTATAAATATTTTTATAGCAGTTAATAAATACGATAGTTTCTTTATGCCTGTGTTAGTTCCACCACATGGCATTATAATGAATAGTGACACTTGTGTTACAACATGATTATAAGATATCAAGGAATGATTTATAGCACAATATTAGAGCTTTATGAGGCATTATTAGAGCTTATAAAAACCTTCAGGCACTTCTAAGCACAATTATAATGATTATGAATATGGCTTTCATTGAAAGTATTACCAAATTGGGTTTTGTCCAGAATTGTTGCTGTTTTTTGTTTGTTTGTTTGTTTTTTGGGGATGGGTCACTATAACATACTTTGACGCCTATGCTTTAAGAAAAATACATACATCTCCACTGAAACGATGTAGAAATGTTTAACTAACTTTCTAAACTTGCCTGAGCTTTCTGTAAAGATCACATCAGGTATATAAAGAGCCAGTTTCACAAATATGGCTGTTAAAAAATAAAAAATAAAAAAAAAAGTAGGGTATGAATAAAGGCGATAGTTCACATGGTCAAATTTATTATTTTTCTATTTTATTTATTACGTGTTAAATGCAAAAAACTAACTAAATAAATAGTTATTGGTTCGTTGGTGTCTTTCAGTGGAGTTCGAATGGAGTCTATAAACACAAATTATTTTTGCTTTCGGGGTTAAGCAGACTTTTTAAAAAAAAAAAACACACACAAAAAAAACCAAAGAATTTTGAAATACATGCAAAAGGGAAACCTATTTTATTCAGTAAATCCTGTAGTTTCAGAAGGTTGTTTAGGGCCGCCACAGTAGGGCATACAGTAAACGCTGCCTGCGTCATCATCACACTTCAGCGCGGTGCTTTGGGAGTGAAATTAGTGCATTATCTTATTTACATATATTGAGTTGCAGTAACAAAACTCTATTTCTGCTTCTCATTTCATTTTAATTAAAGCAATGCAATGTAACAGCAATCCACACAAGAGCCTCCCTTTAATAGTCTGAGCTGGCAAATCCCCAACATTGAAGCATGGCAATTAGCAAAGGCAGCAGCGTTTGTTATTCCAGGGTTCAGAATAGATTACCAAAAAAAAAAAAAAAAAAAAAAAAGACTTTGTTTATTAAGATGGCCTGCTGCGGGCGCTGGCATGCAATAGACCTGGCTGCAATTAGATTCCAATTATTTGTCTGTTTTCTGATATTGCAAACAGGCACTTAGCACATCAGTTAATTTGACACACACTGCTGCTTGGATTAGCCAGTAATTAAAACACGTTCTGTTAATTAAATGATGACCACTTTATTTCAGGGCCTCTTATGTTTGGAGGCCTTTTTTTATTTTTTTTATTTTGTGTAGCGAGCACTGTTTGGCTCATTGGTTGCCAGACGCTGCGCTAATCAGACCTTGTTTTGTTTCAATTAGCACCTGCTGTTGAAAAGATTGCCTGTCACTGCTCTTCAGCCCCCACAGAGATGCAGCTCCATGTACACTGGCAAATATTACGGAAACATGCACCTCTGCAAATAGCATCTGGATTGTGTAGAAGAGTGAAGGAACGAATGGAAGAATTAAAGGATGTTCAGGGGAGTTGACACAATGCTGGCTGGATCTTAGTAGGTTTTTTCTTTCTTTCTTTCTTTCTTTTAAGCAAAACAGTGTAACTTTAAGACTATTATTAAAAAAAATAAATAAATAAAAAATAAAAAATGAAACACATGACCTACCAGAGGTTCAAAATGATTTATATACTTTCAAAAACAGATGCATTAAGCACTGCTATTCTGTTTTGAGAACACTTAAAACCATCCTGGTTAATTCCTTCTGCACAGTCCATATTCAAAGAAGCATTTCTTAATAATTTAGGTGATGCAACAGACATGAATAATTATAAGTCTGACTGCTTTATGTCACCATGCATTAACAGATACGACCAAGTTTGTTTCCTTCATTTACATTTTCATCGAAGCACAAGGTACATCTGGGTTAGTGCATTTCATCAATTCAGTCAAATGGAGTGAAAGTAAAGACTTTTTAAATTAACAGTTTTGAAAGAGCTGTTAACGATTTACCATTTGAACATGCAAAAGCTACTTTTAAATCGGTGAAAAGCATGTTTTTCATTAAGATCGTAAAGAACCACAGACTTAAAGGATCTCAATGTTGCTGCATGTCTTCCTCTCAATTCACCCTGGATTTAAAATGTTTCTTCAGTCAGAGGGAAAGCAATGAGATCGGGGGGGAAAAAAGAAAAAGAAAAAAAAAAAAAAAAAGTCATTAAAATATGTCATGACCGCTGTTTACCTGCAGTTAACCTTTGATTGAAGCGGAGTCTGACTTTACACTGATGCTCCTTTAATCTGTATGACTGGCATGTTAATTTCCCTGACACTGCCATTCAAAAAAACACAAACATGAAATGTTGGTTTTAGGAGCTGGAGACCTGCTAGAGTGAATTTCAAGCACTTATTCAAATATTTCATTAAAATGTAAATCTTACAATGGTCTAACGCCTAGCTGTGCACAAGCCATGACTTTAGAAGTTATGAAGTTATAACACTAATCTGTTTTTTCCCCTCACTCTCTGATGCCAATTAACTTGGACTATAAATGTTCTTATGTTGTTTTATCTCCCATAACAGCATGCCAACAATTGCATCAAACACAGTTGGAGTTTGAAGGGAATGTTATTGACTATTAAGGTGCGTGGGAGGTTGGCGGAAAAGTGGAGGGGGAAGAGAAGCCAATTAAACATCAAGCTTCTAGCAGACTGAAGACTGGTAACTCATCAATTCTCTTATCTTAATGTGCAAATGCGCTGATTAAAATTGAGCCAGTGCAAGGGGAGAGAAGAAAAAAATAAATCTATTGGAATTGTAGGAGAAACGAAATGCCACTGTGTAGGCACTAATCTAGGGGGTTAGCGAGTGAGGGGGCGATGGCTAGTGGCCACTGCCTGATAGATAGATCTCTCTGTCACTCAGCAAAGTATCGATGCTATTATTTATACAGTACGCAGGCACAAAGTGTGGCCCCGAAGACCTCCCGGTGCTGTCGATACATTTATCTCGCGTAAGTAATTTAAAAGCCAAGCGAGTTACTTAGAAAAGGTAAATAAAGGATGTTTGGAAGACTAGTGAGGCTTCAAGGCATATTTGGAACCTGATACAACAAACTGCAATAATAATAGAGCCGTGATTTGTGCCTGTGACTAATCTAATAAATAAATGCAGATGTCATGAAAATTCAATTTGTCACTCCTCAGAAGCACAACCCTGTGTGCATCCTGAAAGAAACAAACATGAAGACCTAAGAGTTTGTGAATCTTTGACAATCTAACTCCATATCCTTTTTCCTTTCTATTCTGTTTCTATGCCACAGACAACGCCCACCTCCTATTCCTTCCTTTATCTACTTTTTTTTTTTTTTTTTTTTTTCATTTTTAACATTCAGGGAAGAAGACAAAATGGTTGCAGGTGGTGATGAAAATAAAAGCCATCCATCATTATTTATTAGGCATGAAAAAGATACACAATAATGTAATTTAATCTCTCAGCAGACAATTATTTCCACATATTGATAATGCAATGAGAAAAGTGTCATGAATTCTAATATCATGTTTGCTTTTATTGGTGTATAATACAAGCGGAACAAATAATGTAATTGTATCAGGAGGAAAATGTAATTATTTGCACATGCTAACACTATAATACCAATGTGGATCAGACCACGGCATCACATTATTTTGCTGTGCTTAACTAGTTACAATTTGCATTATGTCTCAGCGGCAGTAAAGACACACCCTGCCTGTTTTCTGGGTCCTGCTGAGCAGTTTCCTGTTACGCTGAATCTATATTACAAAGCTGTAGATGTTCTGATCTTATAGTGTGAGAATTCGATCATGCTTGGTCTGATTACAAGTTCTTTATATACAGGGCTTATATTGTATATATGACTTAGGACTTATATATATATATATATATATATATATATATATATATATATATATATATATATATATATATATATATATATATATATATATATATATGAAAATCCATGACCTGTGATTTGCATTATAATCTAACATGCAATAATGCCAGACAAGCTATGCATGTGAAGCACATATGGCTTTAACTGACTTTTCTCATATTAATGTTTTTGATGCATGCGCAGTCAGGTCAGATAAAGCAAGGCCTTTTTCCCCCCCTCCTCAGTATGTTTAGTAGAATGGTGTTGCTGCCATTTTGAACTAATGACCACGAGAGTCGATGTAGAATTAGATCAAGCAGGCACACTTGTGTCTTCCTGACATTATGAAAATGTTTTATTGATGACTCATTATAGGCAGTCCGGCATGAGGTGAGGGTTTTTTTTTCGTTTTCTTTTCGATTTGCCCTAATAGAAGATGCAAAGTCTAATAATGATAATGCCTCCTGAATAATTAATACCAAAACCTCATCCATCTCAGTGCGGGATATGTACATATTTTAGGCGCTCATTTGCATATTCAGAACAAACAGCAGCACAAAGCCATTAGAGGACCAACGAGCTTCTTCTGTGTGACGCATAATAATGAGAAGCTTTTGAGTGATTGGTTTTTGAGAATTAAGACAAGGAGGGGGGGTGGGGGGTTGAAACAGGCTCGAAGCTTTAAAGCTGGAGCACTGAAATGCCTCACACTGGTTCTTATTTCAGTGCCCATACTGCGCATACAACAGCACACTGCACCGGAGGCTAGAGGAGTGTTTGCAAGTCATTAGTGGTTTGTAAATGATATTTGCTCCCTTGTGACATGTCATTTGAAATGCTATTTCTAATAATAATACCCAGTGATATTAAAAATAAGAGTTTAATTATCTTTATGTTATTGCATGTTTCACAAATTCAGTCTTGAGTGTTTAAAAGACTCAGTGACTTTCAATATTAGTTGTGATCCAAAGTCGCATCTAACAAATATTAAACATTTCTAAAAAGTTTTTTTTTTCTTTCTTTCTTTCTTTTTTTATATTCACAGAATTTTGCCGCCAAATTGGCAAAGGATAAACATTGTGTGGAATCGATTGGGAAAGTGAATCTTCAGCTGTGTGAATACGTATCGAGGTTTCATCCATCACGCTACTGTGATGGTATTGTGGGCAAATTCATTCTCGGCGTAGCTTGGTGGATTAGAGGTGTGGTGGAATGGGCACCTTCTCTTTTGGCATTGTGCATGGCATTGTAACCGCTTCAAAGCCGCTCATTTGAACTGTCTCCTCCTTTCTTAATGACTCCTTACAAATCCTGCTGCTTCCTGCAGCGTGTTTCCTGTCTTCCTCTTTATGAAAGGTTGGGGGTGGGGGGGGTTTGGGTGAGGAGTGAGACAGAGAAAGCAAGAGGATGGTGTACTGCTCTAAGCTGGCTCGACCAGGAGCCAAACGATTGCTCTAACACTGTTTTGCTATGTATTTTGTGAAATGAATCAGCGGCTCAGAGATCAATAGAGTCCCTGCGGTACTCATGGGTGATCAGGCTGCCAACCAGGAACCAGCAAAGCTGGGCAAACCTTCCCTGGACACGCCAGTGGTCTCTGAAATTAAAGCTGGCATCGGTTAATCCTCCTAAATGGACCCCTTTGACTCAGTTCTGGTTTTCATTTCACCTCAGCTGATGATAAAGGCATGACAGAAATACAGAACACTATCAGCTTGTGGAGGGCGATGGGTTCTGCCAGCTTATCATACAACTGGCAGCTAACTTTCCTTTCCCCCTTAGCGCCTGGCATTTAGACAGAACTGAGGAGTCAATTTCCATAAGCAACTTGTGTGTAGCTGTAAATAAGACTGCACACACACACACACACACACACACACACACACACACACACACTTACATCCTTATACTTTCATATCATCACATGTACAACAACAAAAACAAAAAAGAAATACAGCAAAAGCAGCTGTGATTGGTTGGAGCGTAGAAAGTTTACATTTGCCCTCGTCTGCTGAAGCAGGAGGCTGTGAGCAGTAGAGCGAATGCATGTAAATCCAAACGAGCAGCAGATTGACAGGGATCTCGCCAAGCAGGTTTCGCCTGTAGCAGGGAGGGATTAACAAGCTTAAAGAGGGGCTTAAACACCATCCTCCCAGTTTACCTGTTATACCGTGGACTCCGCATCAAAGGATAGGTTGCACTGGTGCTTTTTAATATCCTTTTTATGTTTGTTCACAGTTGTCAGGCTCAGGAATGAGCGCGTTTCATTTTGCAGGGGTTAAGGCTGGTAATCGGTTTTAAAAAGTTTAGCGTATAAGTATTATTGATGTGAAACTGACCAGTATGAAGCTTTTTTTGGTCTTTCGTTTGCCTAAAATCTTTCGAAATCTCACATAGTGCTTGCAGTTACAGCTGAACATCCAGTAGAACTACAGTACATGCGTTGTAGGCTGATGGGCATCTCTAAATTGTCTGTAGTGTGTGAATGGGTGGGTGAGTGTGTGTAATTGTGCCCTGTGATGGGTTGGCACCCAGGGTGTCCTCTGCCTCGTGCCCCGAGTTCCCTGGGAAAGGCTCCAGGATCCTCATGACCCTGTGTAGGATAAGCGGTACAGAAAATGGATGGGTGGATAGTATTACTGATTGATTTAACACTACACAGTCTAAATCGAAATAATGAGATAAACTAAAAAATAATCGAATATTAAGAATATTAATTAAGAATGAAATAATGAGATATTAAATTGAAATAAAGACATAGCACTTTGTTTTCACAACTTGTAACCTCTAAAGTGCATTTTTTATAGAAATGTTCTTGCTTTTTTGTTTGTTTTATTTTTATTTTTTAACCTGACATATAGAAACTTCGGAAATCTATCTTGCTTAGTTGTGCTGCTTTTAACACACTGCTGAAAAAGTGCAAGGTTGCTCCTTTTGGACAGGATGTACTATAGCGCTAGGCACAGGGCCTCTGGGCTCAATGACTCCTTTCAACTCCTTAAAACAATGCAAGAACTGAAGTAAAGCACAGGTATGGATTTGACCCTCCAGAATTACGGCAAGCAGGGCCACCTATAAAATGGTCTAGCATGGCTCAAAAAAGACAGCAAAATAAGCCAGTTATTATTTGTCACTGTCTACAAGTGTACATAAAAAACAAAAAGAACAAAAAAAAAAACAAAAAACAGTACTAGCACAAAAAAAAAAAAAAACAGGTGTGGTGAGATTTATTTTGCAACATCAGTTCAAATACAGTAATTTCCAGTTTTTCAAATGCGTAGAACTCTCTCAGGAACTGCTTGCCATTTACAAAAAAAGCACTCTTTTTTTTGTTTGGGTGTTTTCTCTTTTAAACAATGATAAAATTTTTCTAAACCCAGTGTTGCTGCCAGGGAAATTAATGGGAGGGCTGTCAAGTGCATACAGGAAGTGGACCTTTTAAATAAACACATTGTTTCAAAACCAGCCCACACCCTTACTGTTTACAGCTGGAGTGCACGGCTCAGCTTGTCAGCGACAGCTTGTCACTGGCCTTCAGCAATTAATCCTCCCTGACAAGGCCATTCGGCCATACGGAAGAGAGAAAGCAAAAGAGGTGGGAGAGTCAATAGACACAACTTCTCTCCCAAAGAGACAGAGAGAGCTCAAAGATACTAAAAATCAATGTGGCACTTTCACCGCTCTTTTATCATTGAGACAAGACAGATCTGGAGAGTATGTTTATATCAACCCTCATCACATGACTGATGTCCAGCCAGTATCACAATGTATATCATTTAATCCAGTGTAGTTGCATAATGTGTATGCACATATCTAAAAATGCCTACAAATGAGACAGACTGTTGTACATAACTCATATTAATAATAGAACATTTTGAAATAAATTCCAGAGTATGTTTATGTGTCAGATATTATTATGTGTCAGATAAGTCTATTGAAAAATAGCAATTGTTCACTTTTTTACATTATTACACTGGGTATAGAAAAGAATCACCCCCCTTTAAAATAATCACATTTTGCTGCTTTTCAGCCTGAAATGAAGACGGACACAGTTTTTGTTTTATCCAGCTGTATTTACTCAGTGCAACTTATAACATCCAAGTGAAAGATATAACACCAACATGTCAGAAAAAAATAAATACTAAAAAACAGAATCACTGAGTTGGAAAAAGGACTTTGCAATATTTGCCCACTCTTCTTTGCAGAACTGCTCAAGTTCAGTTAAATTTGATGGTGACCGTTTGTAGACTGCAGTCTTCAAGTCATTCCACAGATTTTCAATGGGGTTTAAGTCTGGGCTCTGACTAGACCATGCAAGGACATTCACCTTTTTCTCCTTCAGCCACTGTGTGGTCAGTTTTGCTGTGTGCTTTGGGTCATTGTCATGTTGGAAGGTAATCCTTCTTCCCCTTTCTGGCAGAGGGCAGCAGATTTTCCTCAAGAATTTGGTGGTATTTTGCCCCATCCATCTTCCTTCTATCCTGACAAGTGCTCCAGTCCCTGCTGCAGAGAAACACCCCCATAACAGGATATTACCACCTCCATGCTTTACTGTAGGAATGGTGTTATTTGGATGGTGAGCTGTATTGGATTTCCACCAGACATAACGTTTGGTGTTGAGGCCAAATAATTCAATTTTAGTATCATCTGACCACAACATCTTTTTCTATGTGGCCTCAGAATCTTCAAGGTGTGTTTTGGCAAAGCTCAGTTGTGGGTGGCTTTTTTCTTGCAACCCTCCCATACAAGCCACATTTGTGGAGAATTTGTGATATTGTTGTCACATGCACACAATGACCACTCTTTGTCATAAATTCCTGCAACTGCTTCAGAGTTGCTGTAGGCCTCTTGGTAGCCTCTCTGACCAGTTTCTTCCTGGCTCTTTCATCCAGTTTGGAGCGACGTCCTGATCCAGGGAGGGTCTGTGTTGTACCAAATACCTTCCACTTCTTAATAATAAACTTCACTGTGCTTCTAGGCATTGATTAAGCCTTTGAAATTTTTTTGTATCCATCTCCTGACTTGTGCCTGTCCACAACTTTATCCCAGAGATCTTTTGACAGTGCCTTGCCACCCATAGTTGATTGTTTGCTTCAGTTGCACTACAAAATGCTCCAGGAAAGCTCTTTTCATGCTGAGCTAATCAAAATGACCACAGCTGATCACAGTTGAAAGTCAAATGGATTTGTGTGCCATTGAGAAGATGATTAGCTGCACCTTATTGAGTTTACAAGTCATTTTTGGGAGGGGGGGTGATCCTTTTTCCAACTCAGTGATTCTGTTTTTTTATTTTTATTTATTTATTTTTTAAATTTTCTGACATGTTGGTGTTATATCTTTCACATGGATGTTATAAGTTGCACTGAGTAAATACAGCTGGATAAAACAAAAACTGTGTCTGTCTTCATTTCATATTGATTCACATTTCTATACCCACTGTATACTGTATTTGTATATAAACTGTATTTAAAATTATTTGCACTCCAGAGAAAATGTGTTTTATGAGATAACAGCAGAATCCACAAAGGAATGAATATTCAGATTTCCGGAGTATCCACTTAACTGTGCAAGGTTTAAGCTATATATTACATAGCATTGGTGTTGTGCTGATTTCTTATACTTCACATCACTTCATTTCCAAAAAGATTCTCTTCAAGTCTGAAATGTCTAGTTACTTTCTTGCTATGTTCTTCTAACAAACAGTAATTAAATGTTCTTTACCTTTTGTAAGAACATGCATAATCTACTTAATGACACTGACACGCTTATTTAGCTAGAGCATGTTGAAATTATGATAAAACTATGATTTTGTTTATTATATTTACATTTGGAGTAAACGTCTGGTTTAGCTAGGTTTGAAGCTAGTTTAGTGCTCCCTGTTTGTTTGGTTGTTAAACAGATTAGCTAGCTCGACCTACCTTTCTAATTAGAGACCTGCTTAAGCAATATAGCAAATGACCAAGCTTCTTACTAAGCTCCTGTTGAATGTATCTTTGGCAGTAATGTTGAAGATGATGATGTCAGTTGATTATTAGTGATCAAGATAACAGTGGCATTGTTCAGACTTGGTACCCATTCAGACCTGGAATTTTTATGTCTCTCGAATGTGTGTGTACTGACTACTTGTGATCATAGATATCCATGAAACCTAGATTATGCATCCATGGTGCTCTCTAGGTTACAGCAACTTTCCAGATTATCCACATTGAGTTCAACTGATGTGTGCCTCAGAGTGTCTATGGAGATTTTTTTTGAAAATGTCGACACACTGCATTTGAATGTAAGAATCACTGACACTGCTCACTGAGAATAAGGAATTAATTTAAACAGGAGAAACCCTGGAGAATTTGTGTATTCAGTTTATTCAGAAGTTAAAGCAGGCACATTTACTCTTTATTACTGGTATTACTTTATCACTTGTGTCACAGGGCAGCTTAACACACTCAGAAAGCGCTAATTAGATTAATGAATGAAGCGATCCTAGATCAAAAATTTGTCAGCCAATCAGAAACACTACAAGAAAGCGATAAGCGTCTGTCTTTATCTCGAGAGTCATTTTGACAAAATCCAAATACAGTGGTGCTGTACAATAAAAAAGTGACTCAAATCTATCTCTTGTATTTTTTTTTCTTTATGTTCTTGTTCTGCTTGGGTTGAGTTTAGTAATTAACCACAGCACTTTAGCAATGAATGACAACAAAGCACCTGGAGACTGCATTTGAGTACACTGAATAATGGTGCAACAGGGCTGCAGGGTGTGGGATGTTAGCATACAGAAAACACTGGTATTGATGTTAATATTAGTTGTCACCAGATTAAATGTAGACCATTCTAATAATATGTGAAATAGCAGAACCTCCTGCGAGAGAAAAGCCTGCGAGGAAATAAACATGTGATCACGTCGCTGCACGTCTCCACAGAAACAATTAACTACACTTTCCATGGTCCCCAGCCAAACATACATCCATCCATTTTCTGTACCGCTTATCCTACACAGGGTCGTGGGGAGCCCAGGGGACTCCGGGCACAAGGCGGGGGACACCCTGGACAGGGTGCCAACCCATCACAGGGCACAATCGCACACACATTCACACAGTATGAACAATTTAAAGATGCCAATCAGCCTGTCTTTGGACTGGGGGAGGAAACCGGAGTACCAGGAGGAAGCCCCCAAGGCAGAGGGAGAGCATGCAAGCTCCCTGCACACAGGGCAGAGGCAGGAATCAAGAACCTTGGAGGTGCAAGGCAAGTGTGCTAACTACTAAGCCCGGAGGTGCGAGGCAAGTGTGCTAACCACTAAGCCATCCCCCCAAGCCAACCAGTGAACTATAAACCACATCACATGTCCAATCACAAGTACTGTATCTCATTCACCTCCGTCTCCTGCTTCTACATACATTTGCGTTTATACATTTAGCAGACGCTTTTATCCAAATCTGCTTACAGTACAAATGAGGAACAAAGAAAGCGATATATCAAGCAGAGGACATTACAAACACACCTGTTCAAGTCTGCCTTTACATAACCCAGCGTTCACCTGTTCATTATGAAGTCTTGCTCTTGATTTGTGCCAACGATAATTCACAGCATTGTATTCTTGTGTGTTTGTATTCTGGCTCTGACTTTGGTTTCGATAAAATCCTGTTATTGTCTCCGCTTAATTTAGCTTGTTTGTAGATCTCCTAACCATCTGCCTGTTTCCCCAATTCTGACTACTTGCCTTGAACCTTTGATATGTTTGCCCTGGTTTTATATTATAAACCCAGTCCTGCAGTCACATCCAAGACTGCACAATTCCTGACAATAACCGAGGGCTTTCTTTAATCACGGCTTTAGGTACAGGTGCACCAATGCGTTTGTATAACCACATTTTAGAAAGAAATGTTTATTGTTGCAGTTGAAACATGACCTGGGTGATTTACTACATGGGTGCCTAGGGCCATTAGCTCACATTTCAGTTTGGTTTTTTTTTTATTACTCTGCTGTTGTGGACAGGATTTATTTGCTTTGTAGATACAGTATTTCACAAACAGATGTCGGGAGGAATGAGAGAGAGAGAGAGAGAGATTGTACATTCACTGACCATGTGTGATGGAATCTGGACTTCTTTTGGTATTTTTCCTTGTTTTGCGAATATTTGAATGTGAAACTGCAAGCTTTTCTATGTGAGACATTTAAGTTATTGGTACAGCAAACAATTAACTTATTACAGTGAGCTCTTCACCCTATCTCTAAGGCTAAGCCCAGCCACCCTGTGAAGGAAACTCATTTCCATTGCTTGTATCCTCATTCTTTCGGTCACTACCCAAAGCTCATGACCATAGGTGAGGGTTGGGACGTAGCTTGACCGGTAAATCGTCAGCTTCGCCTTTCGGCTCAGCTCTCTCTTCACCACGATGGACCAGCTCAATGTCAGAATAACTGCTGATGCTGCGCCGATCCGTCTATCAGTATCCTGCGCCACTCTACCCTCAGTCGTGAACAAGACTCAGAGATACTTCAACTCCTCTGTTTGAGGTAGCATCTCATTTCTGACCTGAAGGGAACATCCCACCCTTTTCCGGCTGAGAACCACTTCACGCTCAGCTACAAACCGCCCCAGAGCACGCTGGAGATCACTGCTCGATGAAGCCAACAAGACCACCTTGTCTTCAAATAACAAAGATGTTATCCTGAGGTCACCAAACTCTGGTGGAGCCCAACATGCACCGGGAACAAGTCTGACCTGACTTTGGTCATACGGACCAGACTCTCACTCTGGTTGTACAGGGATCTAATGGCCCATAATAACAGGTCCGGTACCCCATACTCCCTAAGCACTCTCCACAGGATCACACGAGGGACACGGTCATATGCATTTTCCAAGTCCACAAAACACATGTAAACCGGTTGGGCAAACTCCCATGAACCCTCCATGATCCTTTTAAGGGTAAAGCGCTGGAACATTGTTCCATGGGCAGGACTGAAGCCGCATTGCTCCTCCTGAATCCAAGGTTTAACTAATGTCTGGACTCTCCTCTCCAGTACCCTGGCATAGACTTCCAGAGGGAGGCTGAGGAGTGTGATCCCCTAAAGTTGGAACACATCCTCCAGTCCCCCTTTTTAAAAATAGGGACCACCACCCCAGTCAGCCAATCCAGAGGTACTGTCCCTGACCTCCATGCAATGTTGAAAAGGCAAGTCAGCTACCCACTTACTATAGCATAAAGTATGGGAGCAATTCGAGCCAAGTGCAGAGAAAAATGGATGTTTGTATAGAGGGGATACACACTACAAAACAAAGAGCTGTGAATTAGCGAGGATGACAGCAGATTAACATTCATGGTACAGTAATACTTTACAAATCAATGACAATGAAATTTGAAATGTAACCAGTGGTACCATTTATTTTCCCCATTACAAAGTATATTTCTGAAATTTCAAAGTGCAAAATATTGTATTAGTACATGTATCAAATGCAAAATGTTGTAATATAAATTACTGGATCCTTGTTGTGAAGCCTTGCCCCAACCCAGTGAGCTTGTGTTTATATCAGCTTGTCATGCTCTTGTATCATTCATG
The DNA here is from genome assembly GCA_023630585.1 of Cranoglanis bouderius. Lineage (NCBI taxonomy): Eukaryota > Metazoa > Chordata > Actinopteri > Siluriformes > Cranoglanididae > Cranoglanis > Cranoglanis bouderius. The sequence continues at coordinate 12,890,195 of CM042537.1, forward strand.
TACAGTATTTAAAAGTTTCCAAGTCTAGCTGATAATATAATATCCTTGTTTATAGTTATCAATTAGTTTAGTTATCTAATATCTTGCTTTAAATCCTGATGTTTATGCTGATCTACTAGCTTATGCTCATGGTTTGAAATATCAAAGAGTCCTTGGTCTGTCCTTGTCATTCTTACACTGCCTATAGAAAGTGCCAATATTTGTATGTATATGGAGGATGTAAAGCTGTGTATCATCGGTATAAAAGTAAAATATATTTTCAAATGATAAATCTAATTTCTGCTTACCTGTTTACCCTCTCTTGGCAAATAAAACAACCATTATAAAAACGATTCTGGTGAAGTGTTCATAATAACAAGTATAATTTGTCTGACTGATTATGTTGCTGTGAATTAGCCATAATTGTTTCTGAAGGAAAGTTGCACCAAGATTATTCACTAGAGACAAAATGGATGGCAGCTCCCACAGTAAAATACAGTGAAAGCAAAATTGTATCATCACTGTGTGTTTGAAAAGATGTACAATACCAGTATGGAAAGTAGACAGTGTTAAAGGAAATTTGAAATAATATCTAAAATAATCTGTTACATATAACTTTAGATAATTACTTGACCAAAGATTATTTCAAAGTACAGTACAGAGCATCCCTTGACATATGTGACGTTTTTTTAAAAATCAAGGTTGCCTTTTTGCAAACCTACCAGAGCAAAGAGAAAAGTGTAACCCATTTCTATATTCTTCTGATAAACTACTGAATCCTCTTTAACAAAATAGTTTTTAATCTATATGTTTCCTATGAGAGGCAATGTGGCGCAGCATGTAGCATTGCTGCCTCGCATGGGTCCCTGGTTTGATCCTAAACTCAGTGCATGTTATCTTTATGTCTCTATAGGAATTTTCTGGAAACCTCCATGAAGCATGCATATAGGTGAATTGGCTACACTATATTGCCCCTAGGAGTGAATGAGAATATGAATGCACATGCTTGTGCATGGTGTCCTGCAATGGACTGGCATCCCATTCATGGTGTGTCCCCACTTTGCCCCCAGGGTTCCTGGGATGGGATCCAGATCCACCACGACCCTGACCAGGATAAATCGGGTACTGAAGATGAATGAATGGGTTTCCTATGAATCTGTCAATGGATACATGCAGTAGACATTACATCACTTAATGTAATCCTCAATCCTGAATATGAAGTGTTATAAATGATCCACAGGACGGATGTCATGTCATGGCAAACTTTTCATGTGTCCAAACATTCCTAAGCTCTAGTGTCCAACACTGGTGTCTAGTGTCTTTACTCTACTCTGAAAAGTTCACTTCTGTTTACAGTCCAGAAGTCAGACCCTCCACAAAATGGTATCACCCCATAGAACAGAAAAAAGCGTGTCAGTATATCATGGTGCCCTCACATGTCAGTTTTTCTGTGCAATTATTCTGAATTCATTAAAAAAAATTTTTTTTATTAAGCTTATATTTGTATCTTTGGCCCACCCAGTGAGGATACATCTTGTCTTTTTACCATTAGAGGTTTATTTACATATTTGGCTTATCGGTGCATGTTGTTTTTTATCCAGCCTGAATTCTTGTTGGGTTCTACAATTTATGCTGAGTGAATAAAATCATTCACGGATAAAAAATAAATAAAAAGGAAATATAATCATCACACCGCATCACAAACTGCTCTCCAATGCCTTCTGTTTTCCAGGTCTGGCTATACATATGTTGGCCCAGTTTAATATCTAACAGACATTTATAGCTAATAAATTAAGAGATGAATGCAAACCATATGGCACTGAGGAGGGGGGTTAGTTGTGAAAGGTCCTGCATCAAAGCCTGTTCTGCGGATCATAGCATATTAGCTCGCTTTTTCCAGTCCAGCGAAATTAGGAAGGGAACCACAAACTTGCTGGTGATGGGAAACACATGATTGTGGACAGGAGACCAGGAGCCTATTACATGGGTGAGGGTGCAGCTTTAAAGAGCATCAGTTAAAACAATTACAGGCTGTGTGTGTGTGTGTGTGTATGGTTGCATGTTTATATGTGTGGCTGTAGCTGTGTGTAAGTAAGCTATATTTGCAAGACACCATATCAGGCCGTGCATGAATGTCAGTACGAACTTTAGTGGGGCTTTTGTCTCAGCACAGCACTTCTGTGTTCTGCATACACACTCCTGATTTTATACAGTACATGTTCACTTCTAAGCAGGTAAAATGAAACTATACTAAAAGGTTTGCTTAATGTAACAACTGCCAATAATACAGTGTGTTACAACAACTATAGCATTGATTTATCAAAATAAATCAGGGCAGAAAGCCAAGAGGAATTAGCAATGTTTGTGCTGCAGTTTATAACTCTACTGACAGTTTAATACATGACCCCTCACTCTTTAGTACATACACATGTACTTCATTTGAGTGGACTTTAAAAAATACATTGATAAATGAGGTATGAATGCTCAAAAAGAGATGAGGATTTGCAACCTTTATTTATTTATTTATTTATTTATTTATTTATTTATTATTGATGAGCAGATTTTGCTCATCAATAAAAATAAACAAAAGTGTTGCAAATGATTAAAAATTGCAATAATAACTAATAATAGCTAATAATAAATTAGAGCAACAGGTTGTTGTATGACATGGATATTCTTTAAAAAAAAAAAAAAAAAAAAAAAAACCATAACATAAACCACAAAAAGCCTAAAGCCCAAGAACATAACTGGCTCCTGTTATTAACCCCTTAAACTCTCTGCTTATTAATCTATAATTCATCTTAAAGTATAATGTTAAAAACCTAATAAAAGCCTAATTATTCAGTAACTATGGTAAAACTAAAAGGGTGTCCTTGTTGTGTTGTTATGAGAAGGAGGAATGTATTGTATATCTCAGAGAGAGAGAGAGAGAGAGAGAGAGAGAGAGAGAACGAACAGGGGGCATCAAAGCTTATGGCTTCAGGCCATAATTAACTACTGTTTTGTTTGAAATGTGAATGAATGAATTTTGCAGAAACACTGCCTTTATTTAGATGTGGCTTTAATTTCTAACTTAAAAATGAGCAAAATATTCAATGCTGGTGGAATTACGTTTTATTTGGACTTGAGAGTTTATTAGGAACTACCTTCTTCAGGTTTTCAGATTTGGGTTATGTTTCTACATGGTGAACTCAGCAGGCACATATGCTGACATCTTAGTAAACCAGAGCTACATAACCCTATCTTTTTTGTATTTCTACTATGTACACACTTGAACCAGATCACTGGTATTGGGCAGTCTCATAATTTGGTTCAGGACAAAAATCAATTCAGCCACACTATACTGCTTTAGTCAGCAACTGAATGATGACAAAATCTTTATGTGAAAGAATTTCCAAAATGAAATACTGTAAATCTGAAACATTTTGATTCAGTTTAGGCCAGTAATAAGGAAAACAAATTACCAGCTGGCAAAGATGGTCTACATGTGTTTTGGTCTACTGCTGGTAGCTGGTCAAACCAAGCTGGATTTTTCAGCAGGGCAAGCATACTTCCACTTTATATAAAAAGTGTTTACCATTCAGTAACCACAACCCTGAATAAACTCCATCTGTCTTTCGGATGCTGTCCACACATAATCTAAACCAGGCTGATGTAGAGAGACAAGGAGATGTCTCATATCTTTCTCCTCTAGTGAACTGCAAAGTCTGCTCTCTTCTCATCCTGTCCTTCTCCTAAATCTCAAAATACTCCTGCTTTTGCACCACTCCCCCTCTATTGCTCGCTTTATTGATATTTTAAATGCCCTGCTGACATTTTGCAGTCAGGGATTTGGAATTAAAAGGACATTCTTTGGAAAAGAATGTGCTTGGACTCCAGGTTGTACATTATAGATTGTGGTGTGTATTGATAAGTATATATTTTAAGTATATAAGTATATATAAGTACATACACACAATGTGACACAATATCTGCTATTCATACTGACCTGTTCAGGAAGAAGTCTTAATGCAATTAAGCATTCTTTAAGCTTTGAGATATAGAAAATGTTCTTTCATGTAATGCATCCTTGACGCCCTCACAAGTAATTTGTATTTGTTGGCCATTGGACATGTCCCTGAAACGAGTTTGAATGTAATGCCTGTGATAACATTCTGTGAAGCGAATAATATCCCCTCCCTTTTGTTGCCATTTCCAGATTTATCAAATCGTTCCTTGATGTTTTTCCTGACTTATTATGTTTAAATAACCTCTGCCTGCAACATTTTCGTAAACTCTCTGCAGATGGGGTAATTATGTTTTCGATTCGCAGAAATATGAACTGTATAAAAAAAAAAAAGAAAAGAAGTGTGGCAGAGAAGGTTTTCAGCACATGTGAAGATGTCCTTAACTTTTAAACACTTTTAATTTGACCCAGGTATCCATGCTTGGGTGGAGAGCAAAGCACGGTTTATAAATTGTCTAGTTTGGTAATTCCATGTGGTGGGACTCATGAAGAGTGAAAATTTGTTTCTGGTTTATGATTACTATAGCTGAAGGCAGTAGCAGAAAGGGCCGAGAGTGGCTTGCCAAGCAAAATGCTATTTTTGGTCAGGGCCCAAGTTCGCTTGAATATGGACAACTATTTTTCAAGGTTAAAAACAGATGATTTTGGGGTGCCATAAATTTGTTACACAATATATGCATGTAAACTGAATGTGTCAAACAGAGGTGAGTGTCTTACATTCAATAACTTGCAAGCTTTAGAAAAAAAAAAAAAAAAAAAAGCAATAAAGAGAGAGTGACATAAGGGTTTAATGTGGGGCACGGTCTGAAGTTCAGTGGTTGCCAAGAGAAACACTCCCACTCCAAGCGTAGCTGTGGATGTCAGTCATGTGCTTGAATGAAAATAACCTCACATAGGCATTTCTAGACAGGAATCAAAGAAAACAAAGCAGCATCTGGGGTTCTGAATTAAACAAGTCCCATCACATGATGTGTGCTTAATATATGAGTACAGGGGCTTCATTATGGCCAAGGCAGGTTGTATTTGCAATTTGGAAATACTGCAGCCTTGTTAGTCCTAAGGTTCTCATTAGAGTGAATGATCAACAAAACAATGCATGGAAAAACTTACTGTGCATATGTAAATCAATACTGATTTTATCTCTCCAGTTTAAGATATAGACTTTTGCAAATAAAGAACTGTTTTTAAGTAATGTAGAGGGTATTTTAAAGTCAACACCACATACAACTGAGAGAATGAATTATTAAACCAGTGGTTGTTATTTTCAGATGCTACTCTATGATGTTTTTGTTTCTTGCTCTTGTGAATAAAAACTGCACAAATGTCAGTTAATTGCTGAAATGCTTCAACACAACATGGAATCAGATGCAGGAAAGCCTATTAAAACAAGTGAAGAATGCTGTCTAACATGTCAAATGCACTTCTGTCTGTAGCAATTAGTTAGACCTGTATTTCTGATCATTACAAATTACATGAGAAGAACACACACACACACACACACACACACACACACACACACACACACTTGCAATCTTGCAATGCACCTGGACACATTAGTAATATTACATGGGGTCCTCAGGTGTTTGGGTCTTTCAACATCAGACACCCTCACCCAGGCGACCCAGCCAAGTCCACTTGTTTCTGTCCATGTAGCACTTTTTAGTACTTCTTTTGGTCCACAGCCAACTAGAGACAGTTTTGGCTGCATCTGTGACCACCCTGATGGCCCTTCACATGCTGGCTCTGTTAATGCCAATCATATTGTTGGCCCTGGATAGGGACTGGCCAGCAAACCCTCTGCACCCTACTTCAATAGGCCACGCCTTGCTACAGAGCTGCTCTTCAAGGCCAGCCCCTTTTCATCTCAAGGGCTTCCATTTGGTCCACCCAATGGTGTACTTCCTCCTGGACCAGCTTCCTCCTATCTATCCCTTGGGTCTTGTTATAGCGTGGGGTTGACGTGCCACCGAGGCCCACTCAAGGCCATGGTCACTGTTTCATTTGCACCTCCACCATCTTCCTGTCCTCATGTTGATGCCAGAAGGTACCACAGGATCTTGGCTAAATGGGCAAATCCCCACATCCACGTCTCAGAATCTAGGGGAAAGCCTTCCCAGAAGATTGGAGGTTATTATAACAACAAACAAAACCATGGGCATTAACTCCATGGTTTTGGAATGAGCACATGTGGGTTTAATGGTAAGGTGTCCACATATGTTTGGCCATATAGTGTATCTGTATCTTTATTCAGATTTAAACCCAAAGTGGGCATAGAATTTTATTTTATTTTTTTCAATTAAATGTGAAACCTTCCAAACACCGGCACCATCAGTTCATAATAGTGAGACCATTTTTAATACTGCTTGCACAGTTATTATTTTTGTCTGAATCTGCCTGCAATATTTTCTAACCAATTTAACTGGTTGTATTTCACAAAATATAAACAACCAAACTAGTAGCCTAATTTAAACCACTGTGATTCATGTTAATAAATGTGGTCTTTATTTGAGCCTCCTATCTGCTCTTTCAGAAGATAATATACACAGGCCATTCCTGTGTCCAGTGAGGGCTCTCAAACAGTAGGTGGAAGTGACTGCCAACTAGAGGGTCACATAGTTTGTTTACATTGGGGAGCCCTATAAAAGAGCTCTGCTGTCTAGAGACAGGTAGGGGTGGATAAAGCACTGAGATTACGTTGGTGAAAATATAGAAGACTGGGTCAATATCTTAGTTAATTAAAAGTAGAAGTATCCATCCAAAAATGTAGTCAAATGAAAATAAAAAAGTTGTAACATTTAAATATATTCATGTATTAAAAATGTTTTTAATAATGTTTTTAAATGTTTTTACTGATGTAATTGGTTTGGGCACCTGGCTAACATAGCCTCACTCACTAAATAAATCTGGAATATCATTATTAATTTTTATTTTTTTGTTTCAGACATAATTATGTTTCAGATCATGTTTGTGTTACATTTATGAATAATTTCACCCTCCCCACTGGGTTAGACAATGCTTGCTAGCTAATGCTGAGTGCACGCTATATAATTCCAGTATCTATCCAGTAACTATTGTTAGCTATAACTATACTTTAAAATAGCTGTGACAGTATGCTGTGTCTTTTTATTTAGGCCTTACGAGTCATAGAACACTGAAACGGAGGAAACGGAGGAAATAATACGACAACTTTGCTGCCATTATGACAAACAATAATAAATCAGATGTAACAGCTTTCTACAAATTATCAAGTCACAAACATGCTATATGTCAGCAAGCATTTAAAATGTGCTTAACGATCCAGCTCTAAAATGAGCGTGAACACTCCCCAGACATTTTAAGGCAAGATGCTGATTACATATAATAATGTTCCTTTGCTGTAATGTATCCCTTATGCAGAATGAACAGATGATAAAAACACACATGCACACACAAATACGCTATTGTTAAACCATTACCAGACGTCATTGATAGATTTCACAAGGTATTACATAAAGTGAGATGAAATACAACAGTCAAGTGAAACCAATTTACAAACCAAGTTGAGATGTATGTCCAGCAAAAGGATTTGCTGGAAGATAAGTAGGACAAAAAAATTGCCTTCACTGTTATGCGCTGGTTGCCACAATCCTGTGAACAATTTCTAAAATGTAAAACTGGTGGATTGATTGTGAGTAAGCACTACCAAGTGTAGTACAGGAGGGAGGATTGGTCTGAGCCTTGTCCAGAATATAGCGGTAATTGAAGATGAATGAACGAATGAGTAACGTCTCCAAATTTTAGCCCTGTACACACTGAGACCTAGTCTACTCTAATGCTGGTAAATTTAAAAATGCCATTTTTGTGTTTGTGTTAGTATTGACACTTAGTGTACCTTAACATTTACCTGCACTTTAAAAAATAAGTGTCACACTTTTGGAGCCTAATTTGTAGCCCAAATTTGTAACTGCAGCTCTAGTTTTGGGATTTAAGAAAAGTCATTTCTGAAAACATCACTACAAGGTTTCGCTTGTGGATTGCGTGCAAACAATTACTACATGGTAATCCCCGAATATGAACCCTGTACATCCCAAGGAATAGTCCACACAAACACTGGTACGTTTGACCTTTTTGTGTTTTAACCACACTAGCATTTGCAGTCTGTTTCTCAAACATCTACAATGTAATGTGAAAAAATATAGAAAACAGCATGCTGGATGAGCTCACACCATTTCTGTCATTTGTTGTCATGTTTCGACAAGATGAACAAAAACATTCTTTTCTGTGGTTACTGTATTAGTGTGGATGGAAAGGCAATACGGATAAGAAATGATGTGTCTTCAAATTTCCCCATGGACTAGGCCTAAATCTTTGAGCTGGTTAACTCTTCAAGGTTGAAGATATGAGCTATTTTTCATGCATTTCTAAGATATTTCAGCATTTTGAAAATAAATGAACGGCCATCATATAGAGTGAAATTGTACATTGTATTCAAATGATTCAAATGGTGTTTGTATATCAAATAGCATATTTAATATGGGATTTAATGCTCTGTGGTCTTGAGGAACTCAAAATCAGTAGTGTAAACAAAACCCTAAAAATGTCATGATTTCAAATTAAATTAAAAGAAACAGGCAGGAACCACAGTATCCCCCTAACCCCAATACTACCACTACACTGTCTCTTACTTATAGTGAAAACTGGCCTAATTAGTCTATGCAGTGGATGCAAACTAGGAAACAGGTTCATGTGTCACTGCTGCATTCTTCACATCAAAAGTGCTTTTAATAAGGCCATTATAAATACATCAGAAAAGAATCTACTGTGATATTCAGCAAACAGGTCGATACAGGATGCGCACCATTCAGTGTTCTCTTTTTTAGGCATCATAGCTGCTCATCTGAGGTGGAGGCATATAATGATGGGCTAGTGTGCTGGGCTCTGGGTCCCTGCTGTGTTCAAAGATGCCAGTCATAGCCAAAGTACTTTATAATGGAAATAAAGGTAATATTTTCAAGCCTTTGAGGTGGAACCCAGTAATTCTTCTCTTGTTTTGTGGAGAGAAAAGAACAAATAAGATGCATGGATGAAGTGAGCAAACAAGATGAGAATGAGAAGCTAGAGGAGATGCTGTGGTCATCTGAGAGGTTGCTGTGACTGAGTATTTGTAATTATTTGTTGGTAGTTTGTGAATAATTTGTAATAATTTTTAAAGGAGGTTTAGCTCATTACCAAAAGATGCTGTGTTCAAATCCTAGGGCTACACCGAACCAATGATAGGGCCATGAGCAAAGCCTGTAAATCTCAGTTGTTTAACTAAATGTGCTAGTTGATTGGAATGAGTATGCCCTCCATTTGGATAAAAGGATAAAAAAAAGGAACTATGTACTCACTGGCACCTCAAGCACCCTTTACTTTAGGACTTTATGGCATATTTGTGCATTAGATTATGGGTACACTTCTCTTTCTAAACTGTTTCATTTCCATTCAATATTTATGGGAGGAAGATGATCTCAGAGGAGCGGGGTTCCTTAAAAGCATGTAACAGTAAAGCATCATGGGATGGGAGTGGAGGCTTCCCTCTGACCATATGTACTGAAAGATTCAGCAACATATGAAAAGAAGAAGAAAGAATGAAGTGTAAAACATTTATGCCAAAAGTGTATTTTTTTTATCTTTATTACTGCAACAGAGAGCCTTTTCTTTCATTTCATTCCAGTTAATTTGTTACTTCTAAAATCAAAGGTTCTGAAGTTATTTGGATTATCACAGTATACCCTTTGTAAGGAACGCTGAAATAGTTATACTGACAGCATCACATACTGGTATGATGATGATGATGATGATGATGATGATGATGATGGTGGCACAAAAAATTATATTTAGGAATAACTACCTATAAATAAGTACCTTGAAATGTACTATGGGTTTTTGAAACAGGAGAACCTATTGTAGGGGTATGCAACTTAAAATTTTAAAGGTCCTGTTATGACAGTTAAATTTGAATCATTTAACTATTAATGATCAGTTCATGACCATAAACTTCCATCCAGCCATCCATCCATTTTCTGTGTACTGCTTATCCTACACAGGGTCATGGGGGAGCCTGGAGCCTATCCCAGGGGGACTCGGGGCACAAGGCGGGGGACATCCTGGACGGGGTGCCAACCCATCGCAAGGCACACTTGCACACACACTACGAAGAATTTTGAAATGCCAATCAGTCTATAGCACGTCTTTGGACTGGGGGAGGAAACCGGAGTATGCGGAGGAAACCCAGAAGCATGGGGAGAACATGCAAACTCCAACGCATATGACCAAAAATATGACAGTTAATTTTATTTCGTAGTGGCATGTGACTCTACCACATTTTATTAAAGCCACAGACTCTGAGACATCAGTTTTAGAATTTGATGCAGGGAGAATAAACATATTGCTGTGTCCAGTCATCTTTAAACATTTTGTTTTTGTTGTTGACTTTTCTTTAAACAACTCGTTGTCAGTTTGCAACCCAGACCTGTGTTTGCTAATCAGAATCGCTGTGGTCGTACTGAAATCAGTAATTCACTTTCAGTTATCATTTCGAGTCTGACTTGGTAGCAGTATAGCAGTAAAGTAGAAGTAAAGCAAGCTAATGAAGTGTTAGATTACAAGTGCATTCACAGGCTTCAGACTTCTGTGTGTCTTGCATATCTTAGAGGCATATCTTGATATGTAATAAAGCTTGTTTGGAGTGGCTTATTGTGGATCCCAACAGTCGAAAAAGTGGCACCCTAAGGGGGCCATATGGGTTTATTGACTTGCTGCAATGTTTTCAGCGTGTCTCTCAGTTAATTGAGTGTAAATGTGGGGGGCAGGAAAGTGGATCTGTGAGAAGTTCAATTAAAGTAAATATGCATTTACTGTATGTGTGGCAGGCCAGGCAGGGCTCTTACATGCCATTACTGTTGCTGTATTCTCCTGTTCCACTGGAATCCAAAGCTGACAGAACTGACTTGAAGCTGTGAACCAAGGGGTTTTATGGCATAGCCCCTAAAAATGTGTTATTCGGTAGAACATTTTTGTGAGCTCTTGCGTCAACGCTTATGTTTCAGTTCTAAAACCTTTGGAATTTTGAGTAATGCCAAACACAAAAACCTAACCTTTTAAGTTCAGCTGCACACGAACAACTCACTAAAATTCTGACACCAAGGAAAAAGCGCTATAAAACATATATATGTAGTAAAAACAATACTACATCATCCACCTCCATCGTTTCTCTGCTGAATAAAGTAAACAGTGTAAAGCCCATCATTTGAGGCAGGTTAGATTAGCCAAGCTGTTTATCAAAATAAGCCCGGTCCAGGGTGGCCACAGCATTGATTCTCCTGCCAAGTGTAATCTGTTTCACCATCATAAATCTGAGCTTGACATCTGCACAGGCCTTTGCTTTATCCAAACACTGCCAAGTAAGGGTGTTTGTCGCCTGATTGGCTGATAGTCGCCATGACAACACACACCACAATTAGACAAGTGTAATCCCACCTTTAAACACTTGTGCAGTTAATTACCTCAGCACAGGAGAGAGGCTGGAAAAAATACGCAAGGGGAGAACTCCAAGGTTACACTGTTGTTGTTTTTTTTTGTTGTTGTTGTTGTTTTTCTTTTTACTGTAAGATGAAGCTGTGCCTCACAGATGTGCAAGTAATCCTTAGCTAAAGCTGGACCAAATGTGAGCACAGAATGATGAAAATGGTGAAATGTGTACAGAAAAACAAGGAGAGAACAGACTACAGTTTTCATCACCTGCTAGCCAATGAGGGAAAAAAGCTGTGTCTGTGGAACATGAGTCTCAGTGGATGTGCGAGATCAGAGTTTGCATTGGATAAATAAACAACTGGTGGGTTACACAACTAAGTATTTAATAAACCACTGTCACAGTGTGTGTGCATGAGAGAGATAGTATTCACACACACACACAAACACACACACACACACACACACACATACACAGCACTTTTACTCCAAAGAAAAAGCAAAAGCATGGCCCTATTTCCCAAAAGCCCACCGCAGACACCATTTTCTTTTCTCTCTGTCATGTTAACAGAAAAACTTCATTAAACATGTATTGTTAAATTTTTATTAATAGCAATTTGTGTCACTCTGGCAGGCTTCTCTCGTAGAAAACATCCAGCCCTCATACAAACTATCACTCAAGTTGTCAGAAAAAATTTGTTCTCATACAGTATGAATAAGCTGTGTGTGTGTGTGTGTGTGTGTGTGTGTGTGTGTGTGTGCGTGTGTGTGCGTGTGTGTGTTGGCTGTGAAAGACTTGGAGATGGTGTTTGAAAACAGATATTATTGTTTAGAGTACAAGTTCTACATTCCTGGCTGAAAAAACAGTAGAAACCATCACAGAAATTCTAATGGTTTCCACTACAAATACCATTACAAACAATCAGTTACCATTAAAACCATTACAATTACCATTATTGGTCCTTAATGGTATCCACTAGACATAACATGCCACTAATAGAAGGCAACAAATTACCAGTACAGACCCACAGGGACCATTACCGTTTCCATTAAAACCAATACAATTCCCATTATGACCATTCAAACCATTACAAATTCTATGAGGGTTTCTATTGTTTTTTTGTTTTTTTGTTTTTTTCAGTAGGGTTCACTGCCTGTTATTTGTTTTGCTGTTTTTTTTTGTAGCAAACATAATAAAAATCTTCCAAGTACTACATCTTTAATCTATACTCTCATGTTGTAAATGAACGAGTTTTTTAATTAGCAATAGAACTACTAATAGTATACTAATAGTAACTTCCAGCTTTCCTGTACAATACTACTTTCAAACACTGCAAGACTGGGGGATGTGTTGTAAAACATCACTAGTGTAAAAGCAAGCACCAAGGTACCACTTTGTTAGCATAGTAATTAAAAGCCACTGACTTTGCAAGAGAGCCATTCAACAGTGATGTCATTTATAATCTCTGGGCGTGTCAAAAATGTGTGTATGTGTGTAAAATGTGTGATGAAAATGTATTGATTTTTTCCATGTAATGTTAGCTTTTGCTTTATATTTGCTTTAATAAATCCCTCCTTTTGTATATATGCATATACTGTATGTATATGTACAGTGCTGTGAAAAAGTCAGGATGGGACCAAATACACGGCACTGTATATATTCTCTTATTTTCTGTCTTGTTGTAATGCTCACATGCAATACACACATACGATTAATACATCTGCTACTGCATTATCACATATACAAGTTTAATTAGCCTTTACTTAAAATGTTTCTTTTTAATATATACTGTATATGCCAGTCATGCATATAAATGTGGGGAAAACCATGCTTTTGAGAATAGTTTTCTGTTTTCTGCTCAAATACACCGTAGTGTAATGATGGAACGAAAAGAGAAGGTATCTCTTTGTTTGTTTAAGAAAGAATGAATGACATTACATTTACTTTCAAATCAAAATGAAGCAGTCTTCTTCCGAAAGTCTACAAGTGCCAAATGCTTAGTCAGCAGCAGCAATGTCTGAGATAGTGGAGACACATAAACATCCCTATCCTAATGTTTCAGCTATCTTCAGTTTTAAATGCTTCCAAGGAAACAGTGTGATAATGATCTGAAAATTTTGTGAGCCAAAACCCATGGAGATGAGTTTCACAGCTCAACATCCAAAACACGTACAGGTAAACCATTAGCTAGGTGAGTGAGCTAGACTAGCTAGTCAGATCTTTTGATGTTTAACACTATGAAAGTTCTGTATTAAACAAAAGATGTCACTCAGTAGTGAGTGCCTGTTGTGTTAAACTTATCTAAGTGCTGCTACATCCTATAGGTAACGCTCAGGATATTGTGTAGGGGGCATCTTTGCTAGAGCGCCAACTATGTAGCTAGAAACACGTATGAATTAACATGCGCTGGCTAGATACTGTAGCTAACAAACCTAGGAGGTTACTGAAGGCCCAATAGCATTTAGCATTACTTTTCTATATACTGTATACTGTTGATAAATGAGGTGGTATTCACTTCAGAATAGCTCACTTGGTTAGTTAACATGGTAACACTTTACAATAACAGTACATGAATAATCATGCAGTAATGCCTGAATTAATATTTACTTAAATATGAACCACAAACTAATGAAGAGCTAACCTTAACTATGAATTCATGCGTGAATAACGACCACCTTAAGTACGTTAGTACATATTTGTTAGTTAATGTACAATATTAATTAACGCTGATGTATGTATTAATTGATCCTCCTTATCGAACGTAGGAAGACGCACTAATAATAAACACCAATAATTTCATCTCAACCTGTTTCGCATCATTCTCCAACTCCGAAATCCCACTGTAGTACTAGTATGTGCTCTGGGGATTTGATAGACAAATCCCCATTGAAATTATGTTACACAATAGTAATAATTGTGTTTTAATTGCTATTGTAATGGATAGTCATAGATCTTTTATGCCTAGAATACAATTCGAAAATGATTATTTTTTATTTATTAAGAAGGAGTGCAAAATTGTATTTTACCACCCAGAATCGGGTATAGATTCTTGTAAGAATGTAGTCTTGCACCAGAATGTAGTCTTTTGTATCACCATTTGTATCACTGTCAACACCTATCATAAATTTCTAGTCACAGAGTCTCAGCTGATCCTTTCTCAACTGATCACCTCAGTGATAGAAAGGTAATATTATTGATCATGCAATCACTGCAAGTCCATAAACACTAATAGACTGGCTGTCTGCAACACTCTCTTACCTCTATTATTTTTCACCCTGACATTCTGTAGAACAAAAAAACCGGAAAAAATAAATTAGGAACATTTTTACTCGCAGTGCCAGTGTTGCCAGTGTCAATGTGAATACCAAGTAAACAAAAGAAAGATGTATAATAGAAGCAGGACAAGAAGCAGGATAATAAGGTTTGGATCATTTTTATGTGACACCAACTAAATGCTGCTGGGCTGAGCAACATAAATAGAACACGATGGTGTACAAAGCAGCTCTCCCTTTGAGGAGGTCATTAATCATGGAAATATGGCCAGGGCTTTGCTCTCCGGCTGGCTGAGTGGCATATCGCTGTTCCTCTGTGTTTTTCCTGCTTTCTTTAATCGCCGGCGTTCTCCCTGCTGCGCCATTGGTTGCAGGGCCGGTGGATGGCGGGCAGGGGGCGGGACTCCTGCAGGGTCTGAGCATTTTCCTTGCTTTCGCACTCTCTCTGCATCACCCCCCACATACAGACCACAAGACAGAAGCAACACACACTGGCAAAGGTGAAGGAGAGGAGGTGAATACAATTCTCATCCACTTTTCTTCCTCCTCCACCCTTTTCTCATCACACACTACCTTTTCCTTCTTGCCCTATTTCATCCTGCTTTTCCCCAGCACATTCCTCAGAATGTTATAAGAATCAGCAGGACTTTTTGCGCAAAGACAAGAACAGATAAAGCAAAGAAAACTGTACTTGACAAAAAAGGCATCAGGAGTTTTTTTTTTTTTTTTTTTTAGGAATTAAGACATGTTTAAGAGAAAATCAATAAATAGCTTTGATCACCGAACCAAGTGTGGTGCACAGGCAACACATCACGGGTCCTGTGCAACTGTGCAGTGACAAGTTCATAGCCTCCGCAGGTTCTAACACACACACACACACACACACACACACACACACACACACACACACACACACACACACACACATTCAGAGATCTCTGCAATCCTTATACAATTGTAGCACAAAATATACACACAGAAAATGAGGGAGAAAATGTGTGAGAGAGACAGACAGAACTGCCAAAGTACACATATGATTCGGTTACACCTTACTCTAAACCATCACATATGTGAGTTATTTACCAGCATGTCCCACTGCAGTGCTTGGAGATCATTTCACCAGTGAGTGAAGTCCATCTCCTGAGGCACACCAGCCTCTCTTTCCCCTCAGGCCAAAAAACATCATTAACATTATTATTGTTTGACTCTTTTTTTCTCCCCCTCTCCCGTTTCCCTGTTAATTCAAAGGACTTGCATTTACAATGCCCATTCTATTGACTGTATAATTTTCATAAAGCTTGCATATGCAAGTGTGGAGTAGTTTCAAACACCAGAAAACACATAGCCTACATGCAATTATGTAAATCATTTTGGTTATTCATGCGGTTATCTGTAGCACATATTCACTCATGGATTTGCAGCATTAATGCCTTGGATTTTGAGTGTTAATGCCACAGCCCATGATCGGCTGAGAAGGGCAGCACTCTCTCTCTCTCTCTCTCTCTCTCTCTCTCTCTCTCTCTCTCTCTCTCTCTCTCTCTCTCTCTCTTGGATGGAGCACAAAGGCCATGGAGTCTCTGGGTGACAGCCCAGACCTGACTTGACGTGCAGCGGCCTGGTCCAAGAGTGAGCAAAAACAGGTTAAAAATAAAAGTATTGTTCAGAGACCCCATAGTCATCACTGTATCATTTAATACTGCAACTGCTAAGCCTATAGCAAAACCTTTGTTAGGCTTATTTTACAAATGACTGCTGTGTAAAAGATATAACAGCATTAGCATGTTTTAGGTAATGCTGTCTGCAGAGTCCATTCCCCCCTTGCTATTCCCTTTACACCACTACTAGCCCCTAAAACTCCTTAGACCTCAGCATGGGTCATGTTTGACTAAAGCGCGTAAGAAATTGGAGTTAAAAGCTAGCCAGAGACATGCTGTAAACTCCCTACAGAACAATAATCTTTCATAATTCAGAACACTGCAAAGGTCTTGCCGCTGTAGCGTCTGCTTGCATGATCATCAATGATATAAAGATGGCTGAGCACAAGCTGTATGCTTCTGTTCATACAGCACCCCAAAAGGGCAATAAAACACAGAAACTAGTGCTTGGGATTGCATCCTATAAATGAGCTATTCTTATCAGTGAATTGCTAAATTAAAATCCCTCAGAATCCCAGAGAACAAAGAAAATGACTGATCAGTATTTATGCCAAGCGGTCAAGTGGGTTTTGACCACACACACAGATATATACACACTGATATATATATATATATATATATATATATATATATATATATATATATATATATATATATATATATATATATATATATATATATATATATATATATATATATATATATATATATATATATATATATATATATATATATATATATATATATATTAGAACGTATAAGGGTTATGTGTATATAGTACATGACACAAGTGCAAAATATGCAATAAATACACATGATAATAAATATTCAGGAAAATTATAAATACACAAGACAGTGTGTTAAATAGACAAGACAACATAAAATTATTGTTTGGAAGAAACCAGTGATTTATGTCAGAGATAGATAGATAGATAGATAGATAGATAGATAGATAGATAGATAGATAGATAGATAGATAGATAGATAGATAGATAGATAGATAGATAGATAGATAGATAGATAGATAGATAGATAGATAGATAGATAGATAGATAGATAGATAGATAGATAGATAGATAGATAGATAGATAGATAGATAGATAGATAGATAGATAGATAGATAGATAGATAGATAGATAGATAGATAGATAGATAGATAGATAGATAGATAGATAGATAGATAGATAGATAGATAGATAGATAGATAGATAGATAGATAGATAGATAGATAGATAGATAGATAGATAGATAGATAGATAGATAGATAGATAGATAGATAGATAGATAGATAGATAGATAGATAGATAGATAGATAGATAGATAGATAGATAGATAGATAGATGGATGAATAAATATGCAGGGCAGCACTGTGGTGGAATAGGATGATTGTCAATGCTAAACTGCCTATGCGTGTGAAAGATTTTGTGTTTGCATGGTGTCCTGTGGTGGAGTGTTCCCAGGACTGTCTCCAGATCCGCTATGATCAGGATCGGGATCCTCTAAAATAAATAAAATACTACCTATGAATCAAATAAATGGTATTATGAACCAGTTAGTGTCATTTTATTTGTGAAGTGTCAGTTGGTCCCCACTACCTAGACCCGTTTGATATGATTTAAATGTGTATATATTTGTGTATGCACACCTGCACACCTGCACTAATATTACAGCTCTAGGCGGATGACAAGGTTGACAAGACTCTTTCTGCAGCCCCTGAAATATTGACTGGAACATTCCTTTTATGCACTCTAATCTTAAATTATGTGTGATTATGCATATGTAAGCAGGCTGGTTCTTAATGTGTCCAGTTAATGGAGTGTTAGAAAGGGCTATGGCCACTAGCCCCACAATTTGCACCCTAAAGACACAAATATCATTTGCTACTGACAACATTTCACTTAATGCATCATAAATTGATGACATTTCTGTTGGTATACAATTAAAAAAGTGTGAAATTGTTAATATATAACACTTTGCTGTATAGAAACGCTATTCATTTCAGAGCACATTAAACTTAATGATGTTATGGGTATGACAAACCAGGTTTGTTCCTAGTAGTAAGCAGCTTATATACTGTACATATCCAAAAAAAGAAACCCAAAAAACCCATTGCAATATAGTTATAATATAGGTAAAAATTACAGGTATAGTATACATTCAGTGTAAATTTCCCTTTGTTTCCTTCTGGATTTTTAATCTTCAAATCTCTGCAATCTCCTTGTCTTTCCAAGTCATATTAATATATCAAGTATGAAATGATGGTCATGGAAGAAACAGAGTAGCCCGATATGGCAAATCGGCACTTGATGTTAGTGATGGTGCAATATTGCTTATGCACTCGTGGATATCTTAATTATCTGGCCAATGGCCTCATTCAGCCAGCTTAATGATGGCCAATACAGGCTCGGTCTCGCTTAAGGAATGCATTGTATTACTCAATCTCTCTCTCTCTCACTCTGCCCTAACACCCATGCACACATAAACACTCCTTTCTGCTCGTTTAAGGACTATTCTGTCATATAGATCATTTCATCGAAGAGGTAATGGCCAACAGGAGCCTGCGTTTCATTATAACAATTGCTTGAATTTCATATCCTGCTCTCTCTCTCTCCCTCATCTCTTTATCTTACTTCGTGAAATCAGCAGCCATGGGCTGAGTGCCTCACACACACTGAGTTTATGATTTGGGATTGCGCAGAGAGCGACACTTGAGCCAAACTGCTATTCGCTCAGTTTGAGCTTTTTAAAAAATATTTTTTTTAAGTAGGAGTGTGGAGGACAGCACAGAAAACACAAACCCTCTGAGGAAGGGTCAGAAGAAAAACTATGAATGATACACACCATGTGAGATTATCAAAGTCCTGTTCATATCCTTAACAATCATAATGAGTCTAGAAAGGTCACATAGAAACCTCTATGAGGGTATACAGAAATGTGTATTAACAGATGTAATAAGAGCTATACTTTAATTACATTATTTTTTGAAATACGATGCATTGGGTGCATTGGGTGTGCTTTCCGTCTAATGTGCTGTGCCATCACACTTGACTACTGGTACTTTGGACAGCACAAATGTCTAATTGGAGCAACTATCATGCATATTATGTGCATATAATGTACATCTGTTAGTGGGGGTGTGCATGTTTTTTCTGTCATATGAATATTTTCTGTTAATTACATTAGCATGTGTCTCTCCTACTGCCACACAAGGTGAATCTTTGTTCACTACCTTCCAACTGTACCTGAGAACTATTGATCTACAGCATGTTGTCATTCAAGTGATAATTAGGCCCAGGTCAGGGGTCATGCTCCAATCCCTTTGAACATCTGGACGAGACTTCCTCAAGGACAATGCAAACAGCAGGACTCTGAGCCAGACCTGCCTCTCTGCACTCCATACAAATGATCTAATTAATTCCAGCACTAGATCATGAGCATCCTGGTGCTACATGAGCTACAGTGGACATTAAAAATCGACACACTCCTGTTAAAATGGCAGGTTTTCGTGATGTAAAATAATAAAAAATTAAACCAGGGTAAATCATGTCAAATTATTTTTCACCTTTAATGTGATAAAGTAAACAACAGAATTCAAGTGAAAAACAAAAAGAGAGAGAAAAAAATTACAATAACCTGGTTGTATAAGTGTGCACATTCTTTTATAATGGAACATGTGACTGTGCCCAGAATTAAATAATCATATTCATACTCATGTTCAAAAGTAAAAAATCATACGTCTGTCATCAGTGAAGTGATTCTGATTAACCCCAAATAAAGACCAGCTGTTTCTGTTGGATTTTCTTGACACTCTTGGTTTCATCTGACTGCTGATTGTCTGCAAAGAGCTTACAAAAGAATTTCCCAAACATTGGATGTACCATGGAACACCATGAAGGCCGTCATCAACAATCAACGGAGAAAATGGAGCACCACAGTGACATCACCAAGAACAGGACATCTCGCCAAAACTGACAAAAGGACAAGAAGAAAACTTATCAGGGAAGCTGCCAGGAGACTTACGGCATCATTAAAGAAGCTGCAGAAATATCTGGCAAGTACTGTAAACTCCCTACATGTAACAACAGTCTCTCATATTCTGGGCTATGAGGTAGGGTGGCTAGACAGAAGCCCTTTCTCAAAACAAACAAACAAACAAACAAACAAAACAACAAACCAAAACAAAAAAAAACATCCATGTCTACCCCAAAACATGTGTTATGGTTGGATATGTCCACAATAGAACTTTTTGGCCATAATTCTAAAAAATGTGTTTGTCACAAAAATAAGAAAATGTTTATCACCCACCAAGAACAGCATACCTACGATGAAGCATGGTGGTGGCAGCATTATGCTATGGGGTGGCTTCTACTGGGGCTCTAGTCAAGATAGAGGGAATCATTGATAGCTCCAAATACTAATACGTTTCAGCACAAAACCTGCAGGCCTCTGCTGAAGATGAAGAAATATTTCACCTTCCAGCAGAATAACAAGTACAAATCCGAGTGAAGAAAGGAATGGCTTTAGAAGAAGAAGATCATTGTTTTGGAATGACCGAGTCAGAGTCCAGATCTAAATCCTATCAAAAACCTGTGGAATGACTTGAAGAGGGCTGTGCACAGGATATCCCCTCACATTTTGATCCCCTCGCATATCTGTTGCATTTTGCAAGGAAGAGTTTAATAAAATTGCCAAATCAAGATGTGCTAAGTTAATACACTTTTACTTTTTGTATTACAAGCAAAAGGTGCTTTAACAAAGTTAAAGGGTGTGCACACTTATGCAACCAAGTTATTGTGCGGTTTTTTTTTTTTCTTGTTTTTTTCTTGTTCAAATGTTTCTATTTGTTTATCCCTTGAATTCTGTGATTTGCTGCATAATATTAAAGGTGGTGTGTAGACATTTTTTAATATCCATTTTGCATATGGAAAAAAAGTGAAATGTTCACGTATCAGCAGCACACAATAAGCTTTAAAAAGGTTACCACACAAAGAAGGCGTTTTCTCTCACCCACTCATGTGTCTAAGACCGAGTACAGATGTGATGACTGTATGAAAGGATTTTATTAAAAGTTGGAACAGTGAAAAACATTATGCTCATCCAAATGAGTAAATCGTTGCAGCATATTTCATGCATGTTCGTGATCAGTGAGTTTAAGGCCTCATAACAGATAAGCAGTGAAACTTACATAGACATTTCCTGCTCACACACAGCTCTAAAGATAAAAGTTCAACATGGCATTCAAATAATTTGGTATTGAAATAATTTAGGAATACAAAAACTAGAAAAAAGACCATTTTAGATTTAAATTACAATTTCTCCTGCAGTATTAAAAAAAAACAACCCCGAAATCATGCAATAAGAATTACAAAATATCCACGTGTATGTAGGTTTTCACTGCTGTTTTTATTTTTAGCTTAGTGATTACCATTCTTACTGTGCAATATCCAACACAATTTGTTTTGAAAACTGCTGTACCACAAATTAATGTGTTACATGTTACATCGGATATATGGAAAAATCGGCATGCTGTTTAGTTACAGTTTGTTCAATTAAAAGTCAAATTTCAAGATTAATTCATTCTTCTTTAATACAGAAAACACAGTTCAATATAGAGACTGCACTGAATTGTCCTCCCTGTGTTTATGTTTTTGTCCCATGAATAATTCTGTTTGCACATAGAAAATGTGTTTATTGCAGAAGTTTATTGCAGAAGTCAGCTGAACAAAACTGCACATGCTTGACTCCTAAATAATGAAAGTGTTTAGCAAGAAAAGGAATTTTAAAAAGCATGGCAAAATGGGCAAAACGTGTTTTGACAAAAAAAATAAATAAATAAAGCTTACATTATAGACTGGTGCATAGAAACAGAACCAGATACACTTCTTTTTTAAACGTACAAACGTTTTACATATAAGTATTAAAACATGTCTGTTGAGCATGGGAAAGATAAAGGCATCTGTTTGTGGGAGTCATATGCAGTATCAAGATTATTACACAGATACGCACACAGACAAGAGGCAGATTCAGTCTGATAGACACGCACACACACACACACACACACACAGAGGAAGAAGCTTTATCACTGTTTCTGGGACGCATCGTTTGCATGTTTTAATGTACATGAACAAACTAAACTGTTTTTTAATCCTCACATGCAAATGCACAACACAAATGGAAATGAGAGGGCCCAGGGACAGCGCAGAGGAACAAGCAGTGCAAATGTTGCCCTCTTGTGGTTTCACTGCTGATGCTGGTGTACAGCATGATTCTTCATTTCTGTCCTGGAGACCACGTTCACTTTATAGTTCTCTGTTTTGTGTGATTTAACACACCTAATTAACCTCATTAGCTAATTAACATGCCCTTCATGAGTCAGTTGTGTTCGAGCAGCGAAAACTTAAAGCAGTACATGAGGTCTACAGGACTGCGATAACTGTGAGAAGCACTGGTGTAAGGGAATTCTTTTGCTTCTTAAAAAAAATAAAATAAAATAAAATAAAATACAATAAGAGAATCCCTGAGGGATCTTCTGGGTTCGAAATCTAGGCTAGCAGGAAGGAAATGATGATTTGTGACATGGTACACTGATTGAATCTGTTTGAAAGAATTATGTCTTGAGCTGTCAAGTCCAAATTCTCAAAAATTCCCTCCCTGTACAGTCTGAGATCAGATTTTAATAGCTCAATTCGTACCAACGTGAGAAGCTGAAATGACTGCTAAAGTCATTTTTGCTCAGTTTAGGCTATTATTAAAGAACAGGTAACTATAAGAAGCATATCAGTGATCGAAAGAACAGAAGTATGTGTGTTTTGAAGATTCCTAAAGTAATATATCTCCTTCTCTTTCTTTCCCTTACACATTAATAAAGTTACCATCATAATTTGCAACAATAGATTTATCTACCTGTTTTTTTTTTTTGTTTTTTTTTTACTGAACCCCTTTGTTGGGTTTTCATTGGCGTGGTTAATTTTTGTGCCCTCCAGAAACTTTTTCCACAGGCATTAATTGTCTTATGGGAGCAAACGACGGGCTCCTTAATTGATCTGACCTTTTAGCGGCGCTGTTTAAAATCTCCAATCCTCCACTCATTGTTCCATCTGCCATTTTAAAACGACATCTGCTTAACTGTATTTTGCCTGGTGATCTCTGTTCGGTTATTAAAAAAAAAATAATAATGTATGCCCCAACAGATGTTCAGTTTTTATAGATGATGAAGCTATTCAAATACTGACTCCTAGAAATAGATACTCTGTCCCAAATTCCAAAACTCAATCTTATTTCAGAATAACAGGGGATACAGGGTGTGGCCCATTATAAAGCGGGTGGCAATAACTTACTCCTGGTGAGGGCTACACACAGTGAGAACTCTGGAGGGTCCATTTATTTAATAGTTTTAAAAAATATTATTAGTGACATTTTTCAAAGCTGAAGCTAGACTAAATCTGACACAAAGAGTGACAAATGAATAATGAACAGATAGAGAAAAGTTTCCTATGCTGCCACAAGATTCATTTAGTAGCTACAGTTCAGTAAGCCTGGACTTTGCCTAATGTCTGATTTTGTAAATTTGGCTAATTGACAAAAAAAATAAAAAATTCTAGCATATTTCAACATGTAAATATTAGGCTAATTATACTGTATGTCACTTTTGTAGAATATGTATGTGTGTTAAACATTTGTTGAGTTGAGTTAGCTAAATTAATTTGATGTACACTTAAGTCTTAAATAATGGACAATATGGCATAAGACAGCTCAGTGGAACATAATTTCCCTAGATTTATTTTTAATTCAAACAAACACTACAAAGGATCTCAAAGTCTCCAGTGTCTCTACTTGCTTTGAGTTAGGAATGACTCTAGAAATAGCTGCATCTAATAGCTGGATTTATTTAAGCAACATCACATGAGCAAGAGTGCGGTTATACTGAATATCAGTACGGCTTTGATTCGCCATGCACAGCCATCACAGCCATGCCAATATTCAGAATAACCATTCAACTGTGAGTGCGATATTGCTTTTATACGACATTTATATAAATAAGAAATTAATATCCAGTAAGTGACATTTTGGACACAATATGGCCAAATGTTTTGTTTATTTATTTTTTGCTCCCTAGCTGAAATAGATCCCAAAAAAAAAGCCTTGCTTTGTAGCACTCACTAGCTAGCTCACACTGATTTGCACATTAAAGGTGTTTCTGGTAAAATTGGCATCCCGTCTTCCTTTTCACCTTCATCTGATGAGCTTTCATATTTTAAGCTAAAAGTCATATTCCTGAAAAGTAATGTTTGCCCTGTCCACTGATGATGTCACTAACACTGTAGAAACCGTTTCGAAATAGGAAGTGGGATATTGCATGGCGAACACAGACAAGTGGAGTGAAACATCCCAGTGCAGTTATAGGAAAAACAGGCACTCTTGGAATATCGCTCGACCAATCAAATTAGTGGACGGGAACTAACTGTTGTATAAAGGTAGCATGAGAATCCGTGCCTTTAAGTCATATCAAGAATATAGTGAATCAGTGTTAATTAATGCTACTATTTTCATCTATGAACACATCCATTATTAAATTTAGTCTAATTTGAGTTGTTTTCATATTGAAAGTATAGCCGCAGCTTTCTTATGGCTTGATGGTCAGAAACTGACCATAATAATAATAATTATTATTATTATTATTTAAATTGCACATTTTACAGTATGTGATGTCAGTATAATCAGTAGGACAGAGAACTGCAGTATGACCTCTGTTAATATCAGATTACCTATTTTTAAAAAAAGGAAAAAGAAAAAAGGATATATTTATCACAGTTTAAATAGCTGTTGATAATATTGCACAAAAATTTAATTACAGCTAGCAAGTACCCAAAGATATAACAAATAAATAAATTAAAAAAAACCCATTAAATATATTTAATGCTGCTATTTAAGACCACAGGGGGCAGCAGGATATTACAATTTCAAAAGAAGAAAACTTTATATTACAACTACTTCACAATATTGTCTCATTACAACCCCTAGGAATGGTAACTCTTTTGCTAAGTAGCTAGTGATCACCAATCTAGGAAGTCGACTAGGAAGTCGTCCTCTTCCGCAGCGCATCATGGATGTGTATGCTAAACACGTGCATTTATTATCTACTATTCTCACGTTTATTATCTCTTTCTTGATGTATATTTGACTTATGTGTATCCCACTTATGTGAATGCACTGTGACCTTACCTCATCTTTAAGACAGAGAAAAAGCTACAAGCAGTGAGGTAGTTTAGAAATACTGTATATAATTCATGAAATAAAGCCAAAATCTGACTACAACATTTGCTTTAGGGCCCTGTGCTCTATGTCAAGTTCAGCTGAGTCTTCATTTATATAGAACGTTAATAATATGTCTAATCTCACAAACTAACCTCTATTTAGCTGATTAGCTAGCAAGCTATTTATACTATCACGTTTTCATTGTAGCTACTTTCTATAGTACAAAACTTCAGTATAATCTACTCTTGTAGCGCAATATCTTTGCACAATTTCTGTCCAAAACAATGTATTCTTTTAAGAAATCTCTATAAAGCATTTTAGTCAAATAAATTCTATCGAACACAATATTCTGGAATACACCTACAATCTTTAGACTACCTGATTTTGCCTATTAAGTGAATATCAATTCAGCCTCTGATGGTATTGCTATAAAGCATAAATAATACATAAGACGTCAATATATTAAGCAATGAACATGATGTAAACATTCTGAAGCACAGTGCTCATTCATATAATTATAACTGTGGTCAGCAGGAATTGCTGAATAAATAAAATAGATGAGGAAAATATGTTTTACCAAATGTTTTGTCTCGCAATAGGACAGAGGTACTGTGGAACTGTCATGGACGCAACTGATATGGCCAAGATATCACTTAGCCCCAGCACAGTTTATGTTCCAAGCAAAACCTCATCTCATGGAGGTTTACTTTCTGCGTGAACCCATTTCATTATATGTTCTCACAAGTAGAGATAAAATGATAAAACAGTCATGTAACGTCAGTGTTTTGTCTGTTTGAGTGATGATCCCAGCTAATTAAAGGCAGGGCTTAACACTTTTCCTCTGCTTAAAAATTAGCCCAGCTCTCCTGTTTGTGCAGGATCAGTCCTGTAGGACAGCTATAGCTAGCCAAATGATTAGTCCTTGGATTTCATGGGCTCTGTCTTATGTCCTTCCCTGGATGTGTTGTCGATTTTTACATCCCACTTGAGAACTTAATTGTCTGCCTTGACATTTTCCAATAGATAAATTTCCCATAGCATGTAGTTTTCTTGGAGGCTATTATACCTGCAGGGTGTGAAATTAATGACATATAATTGGCTGATTAAACATTTATTGATTAGAGAATTCTTGGGTGATATGGAAGAAAAGATATTACCCATCGTATCCCTTGTTCCTAAGCCACGTGTCAATAATATGCACCAAGTCAATGGAAAACAAGTTTTAAGCTGTAGACATAAATAAAAATGCTTTTATAGTATTGCTTGATCACGATATGCCAAATAAGCAGTTGCTGGCAGTCAATCGATATGGAGTCTCAAATAACAGTCTTCAAAATATGTAAAACTGGATAGTAACTAAGTGTAATTTTAAGATGTGACAATGTGACACCAGCCCTCTTCTCAAAAACAGTGCCAATCATGTTTAGAAACCCTCTGAGATTCTGTGTGAAGGTGTGTTTTTTCAACATCAGCAAACAGCCATTGGCACATTATCCTTATTCAAGGTCAGTGCTGTGCTGCTCTCTTAGCTGCTGATGGACGCATGGTCCCTCCAGACCCAGTGTGTAGAGCGCATTCAACCTGGAACATCTGTTCACCAACGGCCCTGGCTGCTCTGATCTGACACACCAGCCCAATTCCCTCTTCAGGGCCAGATGGCAGCCCGATCTCTCGCTCTCTGGAGCGCTGTCCACCACAGCAGCCGAAATCTAGGCAAGAGCCAGCCAAATAACCCTGTCTATGCTCACCGCCCGCCCCATAGGTACCGCCCCAGGCCTGGGCACTGCCACTCACAGATGACCAGCCTCCGGTGGCTCCACCAGTCCCTCCTGTCAAAAGACAAATTGTCCGACAGCCTGCACTTTTATGAATTCACCCCCAGGTCTTGGGTGCAGAAAGGAGGTTAAGAAAAATCCTTGGCCCACTCAGCTTTGTGACAGAAATTGATTTTTTTTT
Organism: Cranoglanis bouderius; assembly: GCA_023630585.1. NCBI lineage: Eukaryota > Metazoa > Chordata > Actinopteri > Siluriformes > Cranoglanididae > Cranoglanis > Cranoglanis bouderius. Next base: position 12,917,810 of record CM042537.1, read on the forward strand.
TTTATTTAAAAGTTGAAGAGTTTTAATGGGTTGAGGACTCAGTATAATGCTATTTACTTGGCTATATGGCTTCCATAGACTCATAATGGAAACCAGGGAGATTTCCAAGTGTCATGTGTCATCAAAGTTTTAGATTATGAGTGATATTTCTAGTGCATTTTGAAGGATTTCTGGAGAAGACCAAAGTTTGTATTTTTTTTAGCACAACCTCATAATTATAGATTAACCTCACAGACTGTGAAGCATTAGACAAGATGAAAATCAAATCAAAGTTTGGTTGTGAGCTTTGGGTGTGCATTTTTTCCCTTATATATAATTTATCATTATCTACAATCCTAATTCCAAAAAAATTGGGACAGGTGTAAAATGTAAATAAAAACAGAATGCAATAATTTGCAAATCTCATAAACCCATATTTTATTCACAATAGAACATAGAAAACATATTAAATGTTTGTGATCATATGAAAAGAATCAACTGAGGAAATGTACCATTTTAAGGAAAAAATAAGGTAATTTTAAATTTGATGGCAGCAACACATCTCAAAAAAGTTGGGACAGGGCCATGTTTACCACTGTGTAGCATCCCCTCTCCTTTTAACAACAGTACGTATACATCTGGGAACTGAGGAGACCAGTTGCTGGAGTTTTGGGAGAGGAAAGTTGTCCCATTGCTTTCTGATACAGGATTCTAGCTGCTCAACAGTCCTGGGTCTTCTTTGTCGTATATTTCGTTTCATGATGCGCCAAATGTTTTCAATTGGTGAAAGGTCTGGACTGCAGGCAGGCTTCTACTCTTCTACTACAAAGCCATGGTGCTGTAATAGATGCAGGTTTAGCATTGTCTTGCTGAAATATGCAAGGACTTCCCTGAAAAAGACGTCATCTGGATGGAAGCATATGTTGCTCTAAAATCTGTATATACCTTTCAGCACTGATGGTACCATTCCAGATGTGCAAGCTGTCCACTCCATAGGCACTAATGCACCCCCATACCATCAGAGATGAATGGAGTGCTTTTGAACTGAGTGCTGATAACAAGCCGGATGGTCCCTCTCCTATTTAGTCTAGAGGACGTCCATGGTTTCCAAAAAGAATTTATAATTTCGATTAATCTGACCACAGAACAGTTTTCCACTTTGCCACAGTCCATTTTAAATGAGCTTTGGCCCAGAGAAGATGGTGGCGTTTCTGGATCATGTTCACATATGGCTTCTTCTTTGCATGATAAAGCTTTAACTAGCATTTGTGGGTGGCACGGCAAACTGTGTTCACAGACAATGAGTTCTCAAGGTGTTTCTGAGCCCATGCATTGATTTCCATTACAGAATCATGCCTGTTTTTAATGCAGTGCTGCCTGAGGGCCCGAAGATCACGGGCATGCAATATTGATTTTCGCCCTTGTCCCTTGCACTTCCAGATTCTTGGAATCTTTTGATGATATTATGTTCTGTAGATGATGAGATATTCAAAGTCTTTGCAATTTTACATTGAGGAACATTATTCTGAAATTGTTCCACAATTTGTAGATGCAGTTTTTTTGCAGATTGGTGAACTTCTGCCCATTTTTACTTCTGAGAGACTCTCTAAGATACTCTTTTTATACCCAATCATGTTACTGGCCTGTTGCCAATTAACCTAGTTAGTTGCAAGTGTTCCTCCAGTTGTTTCTTTTTAGTAACACTTACTTTTCCATCCCTTTGTTGTCCCCATCCCATCTTTTTTGTGACGTGTTGCGGCCATCAAATTCAAAATTATCTTTTTTTTTTTTAAATGGTACATTTCCTCAGTTTAAACATTTGATATGTTTTCTATGTCCTATTGTGAATAACATATGGCTTTATGAGATTTGCTAATCATTGCATTCTGTTTTTATTTACATTTTACACAGCGTCCCAACTTTTTTGGAATTGGGGTAACATTATGTGTTTTGTATAACTTATGCATCGAATGCTTGAAACAATGCAATCCTATGCAATACCTTACATTATTACTAGAAACATGAATTATTTTTTGTAAGATTTAATAGTGGTTTCTCTCTCAGCAAGGTTATAAATATTCATTTTATGCTCAAATTGCATCAAGAATATTAAGGGCATTCTGCAAGGATGAATCCAGTGAAAGCAGAGCTTATCATGGACATTTACCACCTTCTCATTGGAGGCATAAACTGTCTCTGTTTTTACGCAGTGTACAAATCTGTGAGATGGCAACTTATACAGGATACACAAGAAAGCAAGTGCTTTAGGAAAGCAGGTGCTGTCCTTCTCTATGTTTGTCCATTTGTCTCAGTTGCATACCATATTAAGAAATTAGGAAAAGTTAATGCCTCTAAATTGTAGGTTTAGGCCTTAAAAATATTCTGGCATATTACTGTGATGGGTTGTTTTGATCAAAGAATGGTTGAACATATATCCATAACAACAACAGCAACAACAACAACAACAACAACAACAATAATAATAATAATAATAATAATAATAATAATAATAATAATTATAATAATAATAATAATAATAATAATAATAATGGTGGGGTGGCTTAATGGTTAGCATGTTTGCCTCGCAGCTCCGGGACTGTGGGCTCGATTCCCACCTCTGCCCTGTGTGTGTGATTGTGCCCTGTGATGTGTTTGCACTCCATCCAGGGTGTCCTCTTCCTTGTGCCCCAAGTCCCCTAGGATAGGCTCCAGGCTCCCCAGGACCCTGTGTAGGATAAGCAGTACATAAAATGGATGGATGGATAATCATCATCATCGTCATCATCATCACCATCATCATCATATTCTGTTTTAGGAAAAGTAGTGCATGTTGAGGTTGGCCAAGGGTTAATGTAGACAATATGGCAGCATGTTAATATCTTACCATATTCTAATTACTACAATTTTTCTTTTCATAAGCAACAACTATTATGTACTGAAGATAATGGGAAACTACCCACTGCCCAATACACCAAATATGGCACCACTCAGAACAAGGCATAGCCATATATCATTATGGTAATATAATAACTTTTCTTTTTTAAAATATGTGCAGTTGTTAATTTCTAGCTTGTTCTGAAATGTTTCTGAAAGCCATTCTATAGTAATACAGCATGTTAATGTTTTCTCTTAAGTGAATACTTCTAAGGCCCTTGAAGAGATAATCTTGTTACAGTCCCCTGGAATCACTGCCATTGCAGCTACTCATCCAGATTAGTAGCCCTAATTAAGCTCTCATTTTACAGAGAACGCTGAAGTGTGCACTCCTTACAGTACTTATACGCATAACAGTGCAGAGAATCACTACTTGACTTGGATATTCTCTACCGCATATGCATAAACTGCCAATATCTAAGACAGATACTTTTGACAGAATGATACAGATATCACAAGATTTCTTCGAACAGACATATACCTGACTGCTCACCAAGGAGGGTTATCTCTATAGACTGGATGCTGTAGTATGTCCACCCATCCATTTTCTGTACTGCTTATCCTACACAGGGTCAAGGGGAGCCTGGAGCCTAGGCGGGGCTTGGGGCACATGGCGGGGGACATCCTGGAAGGGGTGCCAACCTATCGCAGGGCACAATCGCACACGCATTCACACACTACAGACAATTTAGAGATGCCAATCAGCCTACAATGCATGTCTTTGGACTGGGGGAGGAAACCAGAGTACCTGGAGGAAACCCCCGAAGCACGGAGAGAACATGCAAACTTTAGAGGTGGATGCAGGAATCGAACCCACAACCTCAAAGGGTATGAGGCAAACGTGCTATCAGGTGGCATTTTAGTGGGCTAAAGTCACCTAAAAAATCTTGCATACAAAATGTGAGCTCATTTAGTGCACACACTGTAAACGGTTTTAATTTGTGTTTTGCTTGGGTCAACGGGCGGGAAGTCCTCCACTGATAATGTGTTTAATTGGATAATAGACCTCACTCATTGAATTATTGACCAATGACTGTGTTAGAGAGCAGTGTGTGACTTGCACAATGTGCAAAAACTGCAGTAATCCACGTCATGAGCACATCAAAAAGAACCAGCAATGAATGTCAATATGACTGCGTGTGCACATAGACTATAGATGAGCTTCAAATGAATAAATGCTTGATATTAATTGATACTGGTTACGGACGTTGTTGGAATTGGGGTACGCTATTCTGCAAAATGAATCTATTAATGAACAGAAATGACTATTAGAACATGCGAATATTGATCCAAATGGCATTGCTGATACAACATGTCATATTATGATTTAATTTGAAATGTCAAGAGAGGTATAAAGACTGACAAATCCCCTGGTTTATTCATGCATTGGATAACTTAAAATTAAAACCTGCACTGGCACAAATTAAATGCTGAAGTGGTTTTCATTGGTGGGGCATTACTGCAGTTAATTAACCATCCATATAAAATTCCCACCTCCAGGTACAATTACCATAATTGTTACCAAATATTCCACTTAAAATGTGCACAATTAATTCAGTCAAATGAATATGTCCTGGACAAAAAGTACATTGTGATTTCATATAAACAGACAGAGGAATTTCAATTACATACATGGATGGAAATCGATGTGACATGAAAATTATTTCATTGTGTACCAAAAGAGTAGTCATGTCTCTTTTTTTAACACACTTGAGATTTTAATGTAGCCTTAACAAAAGGGAATACTGATAATACACTGATTAGTTTTGAATTCTTGTTATGCAGTTTACATAAGTTAATCCATCTATTTTCTGTACTGCTTATCCTTCACAGGGTCACAGAGAGCCTGGAGCCTATCCCAGGGGACTCAGGGCACAAGGCCGGAGGACCCCGGCCAACCCATTGCATGGCACAATTGCACACACCCATTCACACACTACAGACAATTTAGAGATGCCAATCAGCCTACAATGCATGTCTTTGGACTGGGGAAAGAAACTGGAGTACCAAGAGGAAACCCCGAAGCATGGAGAGAACATGCAAACTCAGGGGGTTGCGGGAATCAAACCCCAAAGCCTGGAGGTGTGAGGCAAATGTGCTAACCACTAAGCAACTGTGCCCCCGTTTACATAAGTCATCAAATATATAAAAATAATTGTAAAGAAAATATGGGTAGGAATGAACCTTCCCCCTTAAATATGTCAAGGTACTGGCTGTGAGATGCTTAATCTATCTGTGTGTGAGTGAAACATACAAGATGGTTTGCAACTTAGTCTGCAAAAGAGGTTGAGCAATCATTAATTTGTGTGATAGGTTGTATAATTTGCTATTTCTAGTTTTGAGGCTGTGGTCTATATAGTTCCAATGTTTATCACTTTAGGCTGAATTGAACATGCACACATTTGTGTAAAAGCAGCCACATTTGATCTATCCAGCAATAGGTTTTTCAACATTAGTAGCCTGCAAACATGCTAGCTAATATTAGGCTAACTAGACTGTGTAATTAAAACCACTATCCAATTTTGCAAGCAAGCTTGATAACACTACGTTGACTATTACATAATGTGATCATGTATCTGGGTTACATCCTGTGAAAACATGGTTGAACTGGTGGACCATCTCAGTGATGACTGTGTGTGTGTCCTTATATTTATATCTTTGTAAAATTACTAAATTTCCCCAAAAGTCACTGAAGTGATTTATTTCATATTTAATAATTTATTTCTGTGTCATTGTATGTTTGGGTTAAGCTTATCTTGAGGTTAAGTTTAGTGATAAAGCAATATTCATGATGAGATCTACAGATTCCAGGGCCTCTGTTGAACATTAACAATACCCAATAAACACAACTAACCTCCTGCATGAGCTGTTATACCAGTTATAACCAATGAAATGAGCCAAACTTTTTAAGTTACACCTCTACAAATTATTTTCTGGAATAGTGTTCTGTCATTTTTATAAGTTCAGTTGTCCATGATATCTCCCCCAATTATTTTTCCATACGATGAATACGTTTTATAGGAGTTTGATTATGCAGTATCTTCTTTGGAGTTTTCTGGTATGGTGCTCATACTGATGTTTAAGCTAGCTTACTGTACCGATATTGTAACTAGTAAACCAACGTGAAAGAACAAAGTGATGGCATACACCAAGGCAGCTAACATTAGCTCAGTTTCCTTAACAATTTTCTATTGACTGTACAACCTTAGCAAACACTCAAAGTGGCTTGGTAAGGTTAGCCAGTCGCTCATTTTTAAATATAGACCATATCAACAGAATGAGTGGAGCATAAAAGTGCACACTTCTCAAGTCAGATGGGTAACTTACTGAAGCTGTTAAAGCTAGATGAACATCATGGGGATGCAGTTGTGTTCAGTGTAAATGTTGACTGCTGTTTACCTGTATATTTTGAGTAGGTACTGTACATTAGCTAATTATACTTAACACTTTAGTTAAAATTATAGATAATGTCAGGAAGCTAACAAACAGTAGCTCAGTCAGTTATGAGTCAAAGCTCTAAAATCTTTTCCTGACAATGGTAAAATCAATATACTTGCGCAAAATTATATACGACTACATTTTCGCATTTTACATATTCATTAAGAAAGCTGTCACTTGCCACTTGAGGTAACATTTCATGCACCATCTTAAGTTGCACTTCACTCAATGTCTCACAGCGTGTGTGCTCCTGATATGAGCAAGGAGATGAGAGTGTCCATGGCCAATATAGGTGGGAGAAAGGTGGACCCACTTTCTGACCAGCAGAGTCTACTGCAGATGCTCTGGTTCAATTTTTGACCTATTGTGCAAACTTGGCAACTTTCAATCTGATCAACTTTAGGCTTCAAAACCACATTATGAGAATCAGTTGCACTACTCGTGTACAGTAATTGGGTTCAACCAGCTGATTCTTGAAAAGTGAACTGTAGGAAGAGCTTAGCTCAATGGCTACTCAGTTATCACACAGGTTTTATAATAATAATAAAATGCCTAAATGTAGCTGCATGTTATGCTTTGTGTCCCTAACCAAAAGTGCTGTGAAAAAGTATTTGCCCTGATTTCTTTAGTTTTTGTGTATATCTCACACTAAATAGTTTTAGATCTTCAAACGAAATACAACATAAAACAAAGGCAACCTGAGTAAACACACAATGCAGTTTTTATTTATTTATTTATTTTTATTGAAGAAAAAAAAAAATTTATCCAATACCCATGTGAAAAACTAATTGCCCCCTTAAACTTAAAATCTGATTGTGCCACCTTTAGCAGCAATAACTGCAACCAAACGCTTCCAATAACTGGAGATCAGTCTTTCACAGCACTTTGGTGGAATTTTGGCCCACTCTTCTTTGCAGAACCGCTTTAGTTTTCGAGCATACACTGCACATTTAAGGTCCTGCCACAGCACCTCAATTGGTTCAAGTCAGGACTTTGACTAGGCCATCTCCAAAACTTACATTTTGCTTTTTTTTTTTAGCCATTCAGAGGTGGACTTACTCCTATGCTGTCACTGTCTTGCTGCATAATCCAGTTGCTCTTGAGTTTCAATTTACGGACTGAGGACCGGACATTCTCCTTTAGGAATTTCTGGTAGAGAGCAGAATTCATATTCCACTCAATTATTGCAAGTTGCCCAGGCCCTGAAGCAGCAAAGCATCCCCACACTATCACACTGCCACCACCATGCTTGACCGTAGGTGTGGAATTCTGTGTTTGGTTTGAGGATCGTCAAGGTGTGTTTTGGCAAAATTCAGACGAGCTTTAATGTTGTTCTGGGTCAGCAGTGGTTTTCACCTCGCCACTCTTCCATGGATGCCATTTTGCCCATTGTCTTTCTGATAGTGTAGTCATGAACAGTGACCTTTATTGATGCAAGAAAGGCCTGTAGGTCCTTTGATGTTGTCCTTGGCTCTTTTGTGACTTCCTGGATGAGTAGTTGCTGTGCTCTTGGAGGAATTTTGGAAGGTCGGCCACTTCTGGGAAGGTTTACTACTGTGCCGAGTTTTTTCCATTTGGAGATAATGGCTCTCACTGTGGTTCTTTGGAGTCCCAGAGCCTTTGAAATAGCTTCGTAAACCCCAGACTGATGTATTTCAAATATGTATTTGCATAGTGTGTTACTGGGTAAGACCTTTTAACCAACTTCATGCTGTTGAAAAAGTTCTATTTACAGTGGGTATAGAAAGAATCACCCCCCTTTAAAATAATAACATTTTGTTGCTTTTCAGCCTGAAAACCTTATAACATCCACGTGAAAGATATAACACCAGCATGTCAGAAAAATTGTTTTAAAAATTAAAAAACTGAGTCACTGAGTAAAAATCACTGAGTTGGAAAAAGGATCACCCCCTTGCTTTAATTTGCCTTATTTTTTTTTATTACAGCCTTTAGTCTGTTGGGATATGTCTCTACTAACTTTGCACATCTAGACTTTGCAATGTTTGCCCACTCTTCTTTGCAGAACTGCTCAAGTTCAGTTAAATTTGATGGTGACTGTTTGTCGACTGCAGTCTTCAAGTCATTCCACAGATTTTCAATGGGCTCTGACTAGGCCATGCAAAGACATTCAACTTTTTCTCCGTCAACTACTGTGTGGTCAGTTTTGCTGTGTGCTTTGGGTCATTATCCTGTTGGAAGGTAAACGTTCTTCCCATTGACAACTTTCTGGCAGAGGGCAGCAGATTTTCCTCAACAATTTGAAGGTATTTTGCTCCATCCATTTTCCTTCTATCCTGACAAGTGCTCCAGTCCCTGCTGCAGAGAAACACCCCCATAACAGGATATTCCCACCTCCATTCTTTACTGTAGGCATGGTGTTATTTGGATGGTGAGCTGTATTGGATTTCCGCCAGACATATCGTTTGGTGTTGAGGCCAAATAATTCAATTTTAGTATCATCTGACCATAAGACCTTTTTCCATGTGGCCTCAGAATCTTCAAGGTGTGTTTTGGCAAAGCTCAGTCGTGGGTGGCTTTTTTCTTGCAACCCTCCCATACAAGCCACATTTGTGGATAATTTGTGATATTGTTGTCACATGCACACAATGACCACTCTTAGTCATAAATTCCTGCAACTGCTTCAGAGTTGCTGTAGGCCTCTTGGTAGCCTCTCTGACCAGTTTCCTCCTGGCTCTTTCATCCAGTTTGGAGCGACGTCCTGATCAAGGGAGGGTCTGTGTTGTACCAAATACCTTCCACTTCTTAATAGTAGACTTCACTGCGCTTCTAGGCATTGATTAAGCCTTTGAAATTTTTTGTATCCATCTCCTGACTTGTGCCTGTCCACAACTTTATCCTAGAGATCTTTTGACAGTGTCTTGCCACCCATAGTTGATTGTTTGCTTCAGTTGCACTACAAAATGCTCCAGGAAAGCTCTTTTCATGCTGAGCTAATCAAAATGACCACGGCTGATCACAGTTGAAAGTCAAATGGCTTTGTGTGCCATTAAAGGTGATTAGGTGATTAGCTACATCTTATTGAGTTGACAAGTCATTTTTAGGAGGGGGGTGATCCCTTTTCCAACTCAGTGATTCTGTTTTTTTATTTTTATTTATTTATTTATTTCTGACATGTTGGTGTTATATCTTTCACTTGGATGTTATAAGTTGCACTGAGTAAATACAGCTGGATAAAACAAAAACTGAGTCCATCTTCATTTCAGGCTGAAAAGCAACAGAATGTGATTATTTTAAGGGGGGGGGATTCTTTTCTATACCCACTGTAAGTGTTGCTTTGATTGAACAGGGTTTGCAGTAATCAGGCCTGTTTGCGTGTAGTCCAGATGAACCGCATTATGAATGCAGTTTCATAGATTTGGGGAATTAGTAACTACAGGGGCAAATAAATTTTCACACAGGCCCAGTTGGTATTGGATAACCTTTTTTGCTTCAATAAATAAAATTATCATTTAAAAATTGTATTTTGTGTTTACTCAGGTTGCCTTTGTTTTATCTTAGATTTTGTTTTAATTTCTGAAAAAATTTAGTATGAGAAGAAATCAGGATGGGTGCAAATACTTTTTCACAGCACTGTAAGTGCTGCATTGATGGTGTGGGAATACATGGTACCAGAAACTATCAATCAGTTTAATAGCTGAGAGAGGTGTCATTGTCAAGAGCATAAACACATTTACAAATGTGGGAGAATAATTGTTCTCTATACTCTAAATCATAGAGCTGAACATACTGAAGGGTGGTGCTTTATTAATGCCATTAGATTAATAGGAATAGCAGCACTATATTCATGCAAAGGTAGGATAAATATGACCAGAATTGGTACTGAGCTTACATATTATATGTATTACAATGTATTATTAACTGCTGTTTAGTAATCCTGCAGCATGGTTTATCTGGTGGTCCAGTGGCTAAAGAGCCCACACTCTCACTGCTGTGGCCTGGGTTTGGTTCCTGGGCAGGGAACCCCAGCCAGCCACTAGGGTTGTACGCAGTGCTGATCCCAAGCCTGGATAAAATGGGAGGGTTGTGTCAGGAAGGGCATCTGGTATAAAACCTGTGCCAAATCAAATATGTGAGCAGCTGAAAGAAAAAAAAGTAATCCCACAGCATATTATATATATTTATACTTTATATAGATACAGTTTGATAATAGTTCTGGGTCTACATCATCACCACAAAAATCTGTCACCTTCTGCTAAATTTGGCCAAATGCAACCAAACAGAGTAGGTACAAACCCTAAAGCCTGCGTATATGTAACGTATTGCAGTGCATTATTAATTACTGATTAGTAAACCCCATACAAAGAATGCAATGTGTTTATGTGAGACATGAAAGCATAAAATGCATTTAGACATTTTGTTGTTAAATCTTCTGTGATAAATATTAGCTATTGAACTAAGCTCTCTGTGCCATTTCTTTCACCTGAAAGTGTGCTCATTTTTAGCATTTCACCAGCAGGTCACCAAAAAGAACTCCATCTTTTGTTCTGAGACATCCCTCTGTCTGTCATTGGCCCAAATATCACATGGACAGGGGAATCACTGAACAAGTTAGCTGTTGTTCGATTCTCTCCATCACCTCTATTCCTCTTTCAGCCTTACCACTGCTCTTTTGTATCATCTGTTTATTTGTTGTTTGCTTGATGTCATGTTGTGGACTTAGCTCCCTAATGTTGCCCCAGTGTCACAGAATGTGGATTTGTTTTTGTTTTTTTAATTAGGGTCAAAGTAAAGACATGTTTCAGTGCCTGTTTCTGTTGTCCAATTGGGGTGCTGTAAAGGCAAAAGGTGGGGAGGCCTAAGAAAAATATATTCTGGCACCCATCTCATTTTTTGTTGAACTCTCTAGAAATACAATACTTAATTGTATGACCATACAGACCATATTATGGGCTCCACTTAAAATATTTGTTGTCAAGACATTTGTACATATTGTAAATAATAATAATTGTGCAACTATATCAGAGTGTTATTGAACTATTGAATAGTTTATGACTACAAAGAATGACAAGGATTAGTTCAGTGACATACGTACAATCACACAAGCTAAGCAGCCACAGGGTCAGTTGCCCCATAATTGCAGACTGTTTGGCCACCACTAAAAACCTATTTAACCTATTGTTATAGTGGAAGCATTTCAGTATTAAGACAAACAAAAAGACCCTTAATATGGATCAAAAAGCAACAATCTTTTTTGGATGCTGGCAAATTACAGATTTCTGCAGTGCCTAGCACTCAATAGACATCAGAATCAATTAGCTGGGTCATTTTCAAAGACAAAAAGCCAATTAATAAGAGAAAATGTGGAGTGCAGGGCTGGGCGATGAAGTAACAAACCCTTCATTAAGCCACAAATAGATATGATCACTTTTTCAGATAAAGATTTAAACAGTCCCATTAATTGTGGTCGTTACTGCTGGAGCTTTATCGATTTAAACATTGGAATGGGTTAAAATAATGTATTGTGGAAGAGTTATTCTGCCAGCTTAGCCTCTATTTCGTCTCTTGACAGAGTGTAATCAACAGATTGTTAGACGTGCATTTTCTGGGTCTGCGACAGTGCTTGACGGATGGGGTCAAAGAGAGCGTCTGTAACCCATCTGTTGCCACAATTTATTATCTTATTATAATTGTATACACAAACATTGTGGTGATTTATGTGACATAGTGAAAGATGAAATCCGATTATATTAAAAGGGTTGCTCACCCCTGAAACACATTTCAGTGCCTGCTTTTAACAACATGGTTATTGTTTTATTGATCAGGGTTTTATTACAGATTTGACACCCATGTTATGTGTTAATCGAAAGGCGGATAATTTTTTGACACATATTTTATGAGATTATGACCACTATCAATTTTATAACTATTATTTTTTCTTATCCTGCAAGTCTGGGCCTTGACAAGGTTTGTGGCAGAGCAGCCCATTTCTCTTGTGTCTCTTTTTCAGTCCGGTATAGGCTTGTATGATGGCATTGTCCATGACCCGAGAGGGAGGAAAGTGTTTAAGATGACGACGATGCTAACTCTGTGACCCTTCCCTCCTCTTCCTCTGTCCTGTCCTTCTTTCATCTTTTGTTCTGGGAAGTGCTGTAACTATTAGTGGGGCTTATTCATTGTGCAATACTACCTTTCCACACTTAAACTCTTTCTATTTATGAGAAAATTATACAATGGGAAAAGCTCAGCTTCTGAGGTAATGACTTATTTTTCATGATAAGTACATTTGGTCATTCAGTGGAAAACAAGTATAACAAATCCACTTTCCAGCAGCACAAAGTGTCATTAATTTGCTTATTTACAAATCCATCAGAGCAATGGATACCATCATGTACATAAGTGATAGGAAAACATTTAAACACTAGAAAACAAAGTATATGCTAAATCTAAAAGTCAAACCAAACAGACTAAATTCACACACAAAAAAAATGTAAGAAATACAGATTTACTGGATTTACCCTCATGCCTATCTAAGGAACACATTTGCTGAATAAGCAAAAACAGCATCAGAAGAAATATTAATTAATTTGTTCATCTCATTCTCTATAATTGAAAGATCTAGAAATGCCATTAGCTCAGATAATAAAGGCAGGGATGGTTTTTACTTGCCTGAGCACATAGGGAATGCTTTGTGGCCCTCAAACTCTTTGGTGGCATCGTCAGCAAATGTATTTGTTGGCACAGGCCAGTAGTTAAGAACTTTTACATTTGTCAAACTCATTTTCAGCCTTTTTGAAATCTACATAGCAATTATCTTCCTGCATAATCAGTTTCAAGACCTTTGGTGTCCGCAGGGCCTTGGAACATCCTTAGAATAATTGTTCAGCAGGCGATTTGAATTTCGGCGGAAATTGCTTAATAATCAGATCTCAGGAAGCTAGTATTTAGTGGAAATAACTGCATTTAATACAGAAAAAAGGTTCATTCATCACTTGGCCTTAATATGGCCTATTTAGATTATACTATAACTGTTGATGAGCAGAAACTGAGTATTTCCATTTTTTATTGTTGAAGAAGTCAAGTCTGTTGGTAGTTATTAAGTTATTCTTCTGAGTATCTAGTTATTGTCTGCAAAACTAGTCAATAAAAGAAAAAAGATAGATTTTCTTGCACTTTACCTACCACTGGTGAGGTTTCTGTACTGAGGTAGTATTACTGTGATCCTGAATGAGAAGCAGTCATTCAAAAGAAAAAGAAAGAAGTCCCAATTAACCTTCCAATAAGAGATATCAAAGGCCTTATTAATGATGGTAATGAGAAAGACGGTATATAAAGTACAGTGCTGGCATGTAGATGAGCCTACTGCACTGATGCTTAGAAAGAGATCAGACTCTTAGAAATCTAGGACAAAAGAAATCCTTACTAACAAGGGCAGATACACAGAAATATGGGACAAGCATTGTTTTACCCTTGACTCATTAAGTATATATGAATCAAAAGCCTTTATTATCCACCTGACACCACAAGGGAGTGGTTCTTTCACCAGAACTACTTAAGGCATGACTTGTAATGTGCTTTAGCTTAAACCCAATCACAATCTGTCTTACACAATAACAACAAGCCCATACTTTACTGAGAATATCTGATGTCATATCATAATTGCAATGGTAAAAGCCTTTTTCTCATCTAAGGTCACCTGCAATTAGTCACTTTAAGCATCTTTTTTGTGTCTATGGAACAAATGTTCCATTTAAGATATTTAACTTATTATTCTGTGGCAGCCTGTTTATGCTGAAAGTGTTATTTGCTTGGATTTTTTTACACTTTAAGATAAATAAAACTAAAAGGAGAATCAATAAATGAAGGCAGAACTTCAATTCTGCAAAAAAAGCTATGAATAATAAAAATACAGAAAAGTCGGTCATTTAAAAAGACATCAAATATAAAAAATCACCATGTGGTACAGACATCCTGCTACTTTTCTTTTTTACTGCCAAAACAATGTTGCCATGTTCAGGAAGATCAAGAATTCAGAAATATTCATCAAGAATAATCATCCTGACATTGACAGCTAATTAAATAAAGGATATAGTCAAATGGACTGCCTGAAACCAATATAGGGTGAGAAATGAGCGAAAGAAAATCAGAGTTAATAGAAAAAAAAATCTATTTAGTCATTTTACAGGCTTGAATAACTTCCAGGGTTTTTGAGCCCCCCTTGGATTATCTCAGCATGTCCCAGGTGGGGAGATTGCCTTAGGAAACCTACTCTTCTTTCACTATATAAAGAATCCCCTAGAGACATTATTCATATACTGTTAAGCTCCCGTTAAATCAAATTCTCTCTTTTTTCATTTTTCCATGATTTTTATACATTTTGAGGTAATTTATCTGTAGTCTTAATTGTAAATGTTGATATCTATTTTCATTTTCAAAATGATGGAATCTTTCTTTCTTTCATTTTTTTTTGCATCTGCAATTGCTGTAGCGATATAGACATATGGCCTCATAAATACATAGTAAACATAGAAGAGAAAACTAAACAGCACAGAAAAGCTACAGTTGAGGCCAAAAGTTACATACACCTAGGCTAAATATATTTAATCTCAGTTTTTCACACCTTCACACATTTCATGTTACCCTTCTTTTGTTTTGGGCAATTAGTTGCCATCTACTTTGTTCATTTCAGAAGTAATTTTAAAACAATCCAATAGAGACAGATTAATTTCAGCTTTAATCCAATATATCAGAATTCCACTGGGTCAAATTTTGACATACACCAAGTTGACTGTCTCTTTAAACAGTCTGGAAGATTCCAGAAATGGATGTAATGACTTTTAGAATATTCGTATTATTATTATTATTATTATTATTATTATTATTATTATTATTATTATTATTATTATTATTATTATGTTGTTGTTGTTGTTGTTTAAAAATATTTTACATTTTATTTATACTTTGATAATTTGTTGTAGTCTCTGAGATTGAGTCAAATCTCAGAGTGCTAGTAAAATGGAATAAGACAGACTATAAAACATGTATTTGAAAAGGACAGCAATGCCAGTAAATAGGTCATAAAATATTAATTGGCATACTGCTGTTAAAAAGTTAAAAGTAAGTCATTTTTACAAAAAAAATATAAATATGAATATTTTGAGCACTAAAAGGATAAGATACAGATAATGGAATTATAGTACAATGGATATAAAAAGTCTATACATCCCTGTTTCAAAAAATGAAACCAAGATAAATCATGTCAGAACTTTTCTCACCTTTAATGTGAAATTGCAAAGTATACAAATAAAGTGAAAAGTAATCAGAAACCTTTTTTATGGAAAAAAGGAAAGCTAAAAAACTTACAATAACCTAGCTGCATAAGTGTGCACACCTACAGTATAAACTAATACTTTGTTGAAGCAACTTTTACATCACTCTTTTTGGCTAAGGGTCTATCAGCATGGTACATCTTGACTGGCAATATTTTCCCACTCTTTCTTGCAAAAACATTGTAGATCTGTCAAATTGTAAGGGAATCTCCTGTGCACAGCCCGCTTCAGGTCATGCCACAGATTTTTAGTTGGATTCGGGTCTGGGCCCTGGCTAGGTCATTCATAAACATGGATCTTTATTTTGATTAATTCATTCCTTTGTTGATTTGGATGTGTGCTTTGGGTCATTGTCATGGTGAAAGGTGAAAATCCTTTTCATCTTCAGCTTACTAGCAGACACCTGAAGGTTTTGCACTAAAATTGGCTGGTATTTGTAGCTATTCATGATTCCCTCCACCTTGATAAAAGCGCTAGTACTGGCTGAAGATAAGTGGCCCCAAAGCATGATGCTACCACCACTGTGCTGCACCATGGGTATGGTGTTCTTTTGGTGATGTTGGTGATGTGCTTTTTTTTGCACCAAACATACCTTTTAGGATTATGAACTTATTATACCTTTTGGAATTGATCTCATGAGACCATAACACATTTTGCCTCCTGGTTTGGGGTGATTTAGTTGAGCTTGGATGTGATTACCTCTCAACTTAATTTTGTTTGAGACTATGTCATTATTAAAGCTATGTCATCCTGCTCCATCAAAATCTATGGTCATGAACCACTGCTGACCTAGAAGAAGAAGATGAGGAAGAAGCCTTTATTTGTCACAGGGAAATTCCTTTCTTCACATATCCCAATGTGAAGAAAGTCAAAGTGCAGGGTCAGCCTTGATATGGCACCCCTGGAGCAGAAAGGATCTTGTTCAGGGACCAAACAGTGTCAGCTTGGCAGTGCTAGGGCTTGAACCTGCCCTGTGGGATGTGACTGATCAAGCAGTAGCCAAACAAGGAGCACCCTTATAAGATGCCAAAACCACCTTAACTAGCGCCTCTCAATTAAAAGGTTTCCTAAATTGCAGAGCTCCTTGCCCCAACACGCAAAGTAAACTCAGCATGTCAGACTGCAAAAAAGAGAGATGTTATTCCCCCCAGACTGGACAACCTTGGCTGTGTATTAATATCATTTCAATGAAAACTACAAATAAGAGTGGAGACGAGACATACCTTTGATGGAGTCCGAAACCCACCCTAAAAGAACGTGGACACAACTCTCACTGCACTCATGGAGACGCTGGACCGGCACAGTATCAATCCACTCCAAATTATCAATCCTACTCCGTACTCCTTCCACAACAACAACACACAACCATAGGCCTTCTCCAAATTCACAAAACACATGTAGACTGGGTTAGCATATTCCCATGACCTTCACAAAGCTATGCAAGAATAAAGAGTTGTTATGCTCATTCATGGCCTGGCCAGAACCATCATGGTTCAACTATCAGATGGAGTCTCCTCCTCAGAACCTGGCATAGACTTTTCCCAAAAGAAACACCTTCTGGTCCACCATTCGTGTTTGCCAGTCCAAAAGCATTGCCTCAGATCTCCATGCAACATTAAAGAAGCCTTCTGGCTCTCCTATATCTCTCAATTGAATCAGAAGAACACTCCATGAGCAATACTCTGAAAACCTTCTTCTTCAACTTGACAGCTTCCCTCGACAGCAGTGTCTACCAGCACATCCTAGGGTTACTGCTTTGATGGGCACTGATAGCCTTCTGGCCACAGCTTCTTGTAGCTGCCTCTTTGGTTGAATACTTGAATATGGTTCATTCAGTCTCAATGTTGCCAATCTTACTCAGTACAGGGGAGAAATCCTTTTGGAAGTAGGAGTTAAATTTGTCTCCCTCTGAAGCTATTGCCATTGTCCCAAACAACCTGAAAGGCTCTCTTGGGTAAATCTAGCAAACACCCTGTGTGACGATTCCAAATCACCAGCAATTGGTGGTCTTTTAATGGCTCTTTACCTAAGTGTCTACATATGGGCAAATCGAGATGATTGTCGACTTCAGGGGGACCCAAGTAGACCACTTACCACTGCAAATCAATGGAACAACTGTGGAGAGAGTCAAAAACTCCAAGTTTCTTAGTGTGCACATGACAGAGGACATCTCTTGTACTCTCAACACCACCTGCACAGCCTAGAAGGACCAGCAGCACCTCCACTTCCTGTGGAAGCTGTAGAGGGCCAAAGCCCACCTCCCATCCTCACCACCTTCTAGAGTGGGGGCCAGCTGTCTCACTGTGTGGTATGGGAACTGCACAGTCTCCGACTGCAAGATTGGGATCTCTCTCCCCACCATCGATGTCTCTTACAGCAACTGCTGCATCCGCAAAGCCACCAACATTGAGGATATCTGCTCTCACCCATCCCATGGATTATTTACCCTCCTGCCATCTGGCAAAAGGTACAGGAGCATTAGTGCCACCACCAGCAGACTCCACAACAGTTTCTTCCCTGAGGCAGTCAGATTACTCAACACCCTGCTGACTCCCATCACTGTCCTAGGCTAGTCAAACACCTAACCTATATGACTCAAAAACATTGCACACCTGCACTTTACAAAGCTGCATCAGACACATTATATTTAGGGAACTTGTATTGCTGCTAGTATTGCTGCTATACTTATTGCTGCTACACTACTCAATACTTTGCAGTTTACAGACCATGTTCTGTGTATTTATTGTCCTGTTTATTTATTGTACTGTGTATTTATTGTACTGTGCATATTGTTCTGTGTATGTTTTGTTCTGCACTTGTCTTACACTATTGCGTATTTGCACTGTATATAGTCTTGCATACTGTTATGTGTTGCACCATGGTCAGGAGAAACCTTTCATTCCAATGTATACAAGCTATATAGAGGAATGACAATAAAAACCCACTTGACGGTACTTAACTTGATGAGTTGCACAGAAGTCCACTTTACTTAAAGGCTGAATATTCCAAACTGCTATTTGGTGTATTGGGTACAGACAACAGTGAGTTTTCCTTCTTGCGATTGTAAACCTCATAGAGGCAACCCTTTCATCTATCAGGAAAACCCACAGTCTGGGACAGATGAGTATGCCCGCAACCGCCTGAGATGTATCTCGAGATTAGGAAAAAGAGAGCACCCCGATTGAAAAGTTTGGTACCTGAGCCCATACTGTATGTGGATGTAAAGCCGACTGTATCTAGTCCATACCTTTCCATTTCACACTCTATCTCAGACAATTTCCCTGCCAACAAAGTATATTCCACATCCCCAGTGTCAGTTTCCATTGCAAAGGTCTCCATTACAGACTTTCTTGCAGGTTGTTAGCCCATGCGATAGCTCCATGTGACCTAAAAGATGGCTCCAGACACCACACCTAGGCCTGTCTCCAGGGGTGGTTCTTGGTCAAATTAAGCTGGGCAGTGTACACTTTTTTCCCTTTCATTGGATCTTTAGGATCATTCTTTGTCAAATATATCTAAAAATCATTTTAATGGTTTTATACACATTGTCTAAGGGAAGAGCATTGCTGTAACGCAACTGCTGATGAATGATATTTTTATCCCTGTTTTATACAAATGAATTAGTCCATTTTGTCATTACGTATAACATATTATTTCATTACTCCAGGCTAAAGAAATGGGTTAAACCATAAATCATTTAGAGGCAGAAGAATCCAATTGCAGTATAATTAATATTAATCTAGATTTGAAATGTGATATCAAGGAAGTGCCATGGAAGCACATTTCATCTCATTTCATGTCTTAAGGTGAAGGTCTGTTGTAAGACTCTGCTACATTCTCTGAAGCATGTAGTATGTGTAGACTTTTATATCCAGTGTATGTATGTACAGTATGTATGTACAATATGTATGTATGTATGTATATTGTTGTAGTGTTATACTCTTTCTTTTATTTATTCATAAGTGAATTTACATATACAGACAATAGGCTCAGGTCTTTTTCACAGTAGATGCTGTAAAAGCATACAACATAGAAACAAGCATAAATTTAATGTATGTATTTATTTATTCAGTTTTGATGAACTGGCTGTATGATTGCTCAAGCTAATGATCTGAAATCTGCCTGACTCACATTTCTCTCTGTCATGTCTTTGTTTGTGTTTTCTGTAATAAAACCCTGC
Source organism: Cranoglanis bouderius (assembly GCA_023630585.1). Lineage (NCBI taxonomy): Eukaryota > Metazoa > Chordata > Actinopteri > Siluriformes > Cranoglanididae > Cranoglanis > Cranoglanis bouderius. The sequence continues at coordinate 12,937,628 of CM042537.1, forward strand.
ACTTGCATCTGCCTCCCCAAAGGGAGACCAAAGGGAGACCATGTTTAGGTCAGAAAGCCTGACCTAAACATGGATGCAGCATGGTTCCTGAAACTTTATTAGGAATTGATGGCACAGAACCACCTAATCATGGAAAGACACCATGCTCAACCAGTTCACCGCTAGGCCTCCCCTAGAAATGTTTTGGGGGGGAGGAAAACTTCAGGAGGCATGTCAGCTGAGCCCAGTCAGGCAAACACTGGCTGCTGCAATGAAGGAATGGCTGGAGACAAAGGGGGAACGAAGGCTCCAGCCAAGCTCAAGCCAGAGGCCAAAGAGGCCTCCAAAACCATGTTCAAGATAAAGGCTGACGAGGCGACCTCCCAAGCCAAGCACAAGGCCGAACAGGTGGCCTCCCATGCAATGTTCAACCCTGAGGCCAACAGGATGGTCTCTCCAGCCAAGTTCAAGCCAGAGGCTAACAGGGTGGTCTCTCAAGCCAAACTCAAGGCTGATGAGGTGGCCTTGCAAGCCACACCTAAGCCTCATGTCCAGTTCCAGGGCTAGGGTTGGTTTTGGCCACCAAATGGCCCATAAGGACTCCGTATCCCAGCAGCTCTGCAAGTCACATGTCCTGGTCACCAGCCTCACTAATTACTTTCACTTGTCTTGTGACCTGTAATTACTAAGTTCTGGTTTCTCTAGCTGCATCCGAATATCCCTACTACCCTACTATACAGCAGGCGAAAAGCAGTACACCAAAGGAGTTGTATGTCTGAATTTTCAGTATTCAAAAAACAGTGGGCGAGAAATACCCAGATGACCTACAGTACTGCTTCCACTGAGATTCTACAGTATGGAACTAATGGACGCTGCACTATCCCATAAGATAACAGGTCTGGTGCGGAAGAGCTGTTCGAATAAAAAATGGCGGAAGGCAGCACACAGGCTCTTTTTAAGTTGTAGGTCACATGACAATGCCAACATGGCAGATGTAATATGTCCGGATTGTATTCATACTACACGCATATATTCCCAGCAACTGTAAGAATATTAAGGGCTTTATTTTTATGTGAGCCAAGTGTAATTATCTGGTATTCACAGCTATTTGCTATTTGGTTGGGTAAGTTCATTTTATCCTGTTTGTGGTTATTTGCGTTTGTCATAGTCAGTAATCAAAATGACTGTGCTGACGTTGTTAGAGCAGTGCAGCAGGGGTGTCACATTCAATTTCTGCTGGTGCCATTATTTTCGTGCCAAGAAAAAAGTGTTTGAGTAAAATAGATTAGTTTTAGATATTTGAGTTAATTTAGTAAATTGTAATTTAACTTCAAGCCTGACCAGCATATGATTTGTTCATATGATCTGCGTACATTGGTATACCATCACTCCCCAGACACATGCTTGTGTAGTGAATACAAATTGAAGTTATGTTACACAAATTGAAATTATGAAGGCTACAAGAAGATCTGAAATACTTTCTATACATGGTTATTTTATTTATTTGTTTGTTTGTTTGTTTGTTTGTTTGTTTGTTTGTTTGTTTTCAGTATGACAACAGGTTTTCCAGGCGTAACTTCTTTTGAATGAGATATATTAGAAAAGGGAACAAACTTAAATGTACAATAGTTGGAAAAAGGTGTCAAAACTAATTACAGAGAATATTGTAGATAATAGATAACTCACAGAAGCAGGAATATTATTTTCAGCAAAACATTAGCAAAAACAAGCATAAACAAATTAAGGGGGTTGATGCAATCTATTCATTGTGTACAAACTATTGTTTATGGGCAAATATGTAAAGCAACAATATTTGCAGTAAGCTTTGCTTATACAGACTGCACAGAGCTTTGTGTTCCTTCATATCTTAGGCCTTACGCCTGCTATCAAATGCTCTCAAAACCTTCCCACTAATGCAATTCTAAGCAAACCTGGTTTGACCTAACAGCCATAATCCAATAGATCTTCTATTGAATAAAACCCATAATGCTCTTATGATGCCTCTAACATTCATATTTACCAAGCACTTCCCACTGAACAAGGTATCTGTTGCCTGCTCCAAAAAAAAACACACACACACACACAGACACATCTTAATTTTTCAATTAAGCAGCCTCTTGTTCTCTAAGCATATGCAAACACAGTGGGGCATCCTTTAAAATGCAACACTAATGCGCAGGCTAATTAGAGGACATTGGCAGGCTTGTAAACTGAGAAGAATTTGAATACAGTTTAGTATTAATCCATCACTGCTCGTGAGGTTTTTGTATTCCTTACATGCAGTTACTGTTCATGTACCTTTCTTTAGTGAACAGGTAAATATATCTCCATTAAACTTATCTAAAACCTTATTACGTTGTTGAGTTTATAGACAGTGTGCATAATTTATCATTTAAATCAACTGCAAAATAAACATTTTACTCTCTATATATATAATTAATCTCATTTTAATTTATTACACATTTCTTATTTCCTTATTATTTTTTTACATTATATTTATATTTTTACTTTTCCAGCTTAGGGGTCACCATCAATAGCACATTCATGTCTATTTTGAATATTTATTTGATATTACCTGTTTGTTTGACTCCGAAAATCCCACAGGATTGTTACCTATGCTGGCCTTACCACTCTGAGATTCCTCCCATTTGGACCTATAAGTATCCAACCCATATAATGCATACTTTTACAGTGGGCATAGAAAAGAATCACCCCCCCTTTAAAATAATCACATTTTGTTACTTTTCAGCCTGAAATGAAGATGGACACAGTTTTTGTTTTATCCAGCTGTATTTACTCAGTGCAACTTAGAACATGTCAGAAAAAAAATAAATAAAAAAATAAAAAACAGAATCACTGACCTGGAAAAAGGATCACCCACTTGCTTTAATTTGCCTTATTTATTTTTTTTATTACAGCCTTTAGTCTGTTGGGATATGTCTCTACTAACTTTGCACATCTAGATTTTGCAATATTTGCCCACTCTTCTTTGCAGAACTGCTCAAGTTCAGTTAAATTTGATGGTGACCGTTTGTGGACTGCAGTCTTCAAGTCATTCCACAGATTTTCAATGGGGTTTAAGTCTGGGCTCTGACTAGGCCATGCAAGGACAGTCAACTTTTTCTCCTTCAACCACTGTGTGGTCAGTTTTGATGTGTGCTTTGGGTCATTGTCATGTTGGAAGGTAAACTTTCTTCCCATTGACAACTTTCTGGCAGAGGGCAACAGAGTTTCCTCAAGAATTTGACGGTATTTTGCCCCATCCATTTTCCTTCTATCTTGACAAGTGACAAGTGCTCCAGTCCCTGCTGCAGAGAAACACCCCCATAACAGGATATTACCACCTCCATGCTTTACTGTAGGAATGGTGTTATTTGGATGGTGAGCTGTATTGGATTTCCGCCAAACATATTGTTTGGTGTTGAGGCCAAATAATTTAATTTTCGTGTCATCTGACCATAAGACCTTTTTCCATGTGGCCTCAGAATCTCAAGGTGAGTTTTGGCAAAGCTCAGTCGTGGGTGGCTTTTTTCTTGCAACCCTCCCATACAAGCCACATTTGTGGAGAATTTGTGATATTGTTGTCACATGCACACAATGACCACTCTTTGTCATAAATTCCTGCAACTGCTTCAGAGTTGCTGTAGGCCTCTTGGTAGCCTCTCTGACCAGTTTCTTCCTGGCTCTTTCATCCAGTTTGGAGAGACGTCCTGATCCAGGGAGGGTCTGTGTTGTACCAAATACCTTCCACTTCTTAATAATAGACTTCATTGTGCTTCTAGGCATAAAGCCTTTGAATTTTTTTTTGTATCCATCTCCTGACTTGTGCCTGTGAACAACTTTATCCCAGAGATCTTTTGACAGTGCCATGCCACCCATAGTTGATTGTTTGCTTCAGTTGCACTACAAAATGCTCCAGGAAAGCTCTTTTCATGCTGAGCTAATCAAAATGACCACAGCTTATCACAGTTGAAAGTCAAATGGCTTCGTGTGCCATTGAGAAGGTGATTAGCTACACCTGATTGAGTTTACAAGTCATTTTTAGGAGGGGGGTGATCCTTTTTCCAACTCAGTGAGTCTGGTTTTTTTTTCTTTTTTTCTTTTTTTCTGACATGTTGGTGTTATATCTTTCACTTGGATGTTATAAGTTGCACTGAGTAAATACAACTGGATAAAACAAAAACTGTGTCTGTCTTCATTTCAGGCTGAAAAGCAACAAAATGTGATTATTTTAAAGGGGGGTGATTCTTTTCTATACCCACTGTACATTTGCCATTAAGTAGCTGAGGAAATTCTTAGACCTATAGACCTTTAGAGTAAGCCTAGAGGATTTCTGGGAATATTTTAAAAGGTTTTCCATTAAAGATCTGTATTGTCCATACTGTGGTTTCTTCTTATTTAAATTGTCCTCTTAGCACCATAAAACACACATAAAGCCATACATAAATGCCCAGTTTGCTGCTATTTTAATACTTAAGGTCAAATAGATTTAAATTGCTCAGTATATATCAGAGTAATTAAAAAGCCTTTTTAATAAAAGCAACTTTTAATAAAAGTTGTACTTTTAAACAAGTGAAGGTTTTGTGTAATTCCCCCAGTACTGACTGTTACACAGCCTGCTTCATCTGAGATAAACTCGACACACTGAAGCTGGGTCAAGTCAATCATTTTACAGATTTTTGGATAAACTGCATCTAACATGTCTTATTATCTAAATGATCTAAACTCAATAGAAACATGTTAATTTGACTGTTTTTTGTCCACTAGTGACAACCACATTATCTGAAACTTAGCAACTTTAAAGAATCACATATCCCTGAAAAACATTACATGCTATATATGTCTTATGTTTATGTCAGTATGATATCGTACATCAATTTCCTTTTCCATACCAAAAACCTTATAAACCCCACTTAAGACTAAAGTGGAAACACATTGCATCTTTAAAACAGTTTTTCCCTTTATTCAGAACCAAATATCTCTATTTCCAGATAACCTGTATTTCTTAATTTTTACATGTTCAATCCTAGACTGAAAAAAACAACAACAACTCACAGATCAATGTATTTAAATTAAGTGCAAAATTTCTACTTAAATACAATGTGTAAATTAAACAAAAAGTAAACAGGTAAGTTATGGCAGGTTTATGTTAAACTCATTAAATATAATTTACAAACTTGATTTATTGTAGTAACATGAACATTATATCAATATGTAAAAAACTACAGAAAGCCATAATCACTTTTTAGAGTGTACCCCTAATTACCTATAAGGATATTGCAGGGGAATTTCAAAAAATGTTGATTATTGTTAGAGTGACCTTAGATTTTATGCTAAAAAGGGCTTACACTATTTTTCATAATGCTACACGACATTTTCTTGATAAAACAATAAAGAAACAAAGTTCACAAAGTTTGTTGTAAACAAAGTTTTCTGTAAAAGTCTTCACAGTGAAATAAATATTTTAACTCTAACAACATTAAGAAATTAGATTTTTGGGTTTTATTAAGTAGGCAAATTTAAAGATATGTGATTAGATGATGCCTCACAGCTCAAAGTACACACACAAAAAAAAAACCCACCACCACCAACAACAACAACAAATTCAACTTGTGGAAATAGCAATCAACTGACAAGTTTGATGGTGACATCTATCAGAAACCATAGTTCCATACCAGAACTCCAAGACATACACTTTGTTTAATTCTAACAACATTAAGAAACTAGATTTTTTGGTTTTATTAAGATCAGCGGTACACATCTTGTGTACACGTACACAAGATGCTCTAATGATAATCAACATTTTGTGAATAACCCCACTGAGATATATATATATATATATTCAACCCCCATTGCATATATATATACAGTACTGTGCAAAAGTTTTAGGCACATGCAAAGAAATGCTGTATGCCTTCAAAATAATTAAATTAAATGTTTCTACATTTTAGAAAAAAATACCATAAAGAGCAGTAAACAGTAGTAAATGAAACAAAGTCAATATTTGGTGTGACAAAAAAATAAAAATAAAAATAGTAGTCTCTGGTACAATTTGCACAGTTTTATAAGGAAATGAGCTGGTAAGTTTTATTGAGCATCTTGCAGAACCAGCCACAGTTCTTCTGGAGACTTTGATTTTCGCACTTGCTTCTTATTTTTGCAGCAAAACCCAGCAGCATTCATTGTGTTTTTTGTCTGAAAAGTGGTCTCTTATGTAATATGCTGCTTTCTTTAATGACATACAAACATTTTTCTGTAACATTTAATTTTGTGCTAGAAAACTATGTTTGGGAATCTAAAATGTTTTTTGTACTGACTTGGTAATGTAGAAGTCATAAAATAAAAGATCTGTAAGTTTGTACTAAAATAAATAGGGTGCCTAAAACTTTTTTATACTTTTGCACAGTACTGTATATATATACAGTATATATATATATACACAGTATATATATATATATGTGTGTGTGTGTGTGTGTGTGTGTGTGTGTGTGTGTGTGTGTGCAATCAAAATTATTCAACCTCTAAGTACTTAGTAGAGCACCCTTTTGCTGTTATGACCTGCTGCAAACAAGATGCATAGCCAGACACCAGTCTCTGGCAGCGTTCCTGAGGAATCTTAGCCCTTAGCTTTCTTCAAATCCCACCAGAGATTTTCTATGGGGTTCAAGTCAGGTGACTGATGGCCACTGTAGAATATTCCAGGACTTCTTCTGCAACCAAGCCTTGGAGGAATTTGAGGTATGCATGGGATCATTGTCCTGTTGAAAGGTCCAATGACGCCCAAGCTTCAGCTTACTCACAGATGGCATGATGTTTTCTCCTAGGATTTCCTGATACTTCAATGAATCCATCTTGCCTTCTACACGCTGCAGGTTTCCAGTGCCAGAGGATGCAAAGCAGCCCCAGAGCATCACTGAGCCACCATCATGCTTGACTGTGGACAGAGTGTTCTTTTCAGTGTATGCTTCATTCTTCTTCGTCCAGACATACTGCTGATCCATCGTGCCAAAAAGTTCCACAGAACAGAATCCCAAAACTTCTGTGGCTTATTTATATGATTTTGAGCATATTGGAGCCGACTTTTCTTGTGCTTTTGGGTCAGTAGTGCTGTACGTCTTGGAGTTCTGGCATTGAAACCTGCAGCTATTGATAGCTTCCTTTTTCTGCCCCATCCAGGTAGTGTAACCACTGTTCCCTTAACTATGAACTTGCGAACTATGCTTCCAACGGTGTCTCTAGGAAAATTCAGTGCCTTCGCTATCTTTTTGTATCCTGTTCCTTGTTTGTGAAGGGCGATGATCTCTTCTCTTAACTTCTTTCTTTTCCATTCTTTTGACCTAGCCATATTTCTAACATGCAGTCAAATGTGACACTCAACAAACCCCTAGCCAGTTCAGGTATTTCATGTGTTCCAGCTCAAGCACACCTGGTGCAAGTAATGAAGTCCTTGATTAGTTGCATCAGGTGTGCTTGAGACAACTCCTGTTTTGCATATTTGTGCTGTTGTGAGGGATTCTATTCAGGGGGTTGAATCATTTTGAGACTGGAGAAGTCATTATAAGTTGCATTTTGGGGAAACCACTTGAAGCATTCGTTGTGTTGAACTATATTGCTTTTGTTTGATTTGTTCATTGCAAACAGCTGGCTGTAAATTATATATATATATATATATATATATATATATATATATATATATATATATATATATATATATATATATATATATATATATATATATATGTGTGTGTGTGTGTGTGTGTGTGCAAATTTTTACAATAAACCTGATGGTAGCAACTATATATATATATATATATATATATATATATATATATATATATATATATATATGTGTGTGTGTGTGTGTGCGTGTGCAAATTTTTACAATAAACCTGATGGTAGCAACTATATATATATATATATATATATATATATATAAATATATATATATATATATATATATATATATATATATATATATATATATACAGAGAGAGAGAGAGAGAGAGAGAGAGAGAGAGAGAGAGAGAGAGAGAGAGAGAGCGCTTTTGATTCGTTTGCCCTCGCGTATCGATTCGTCTGATTCCTCTAATGGAGTCGTTCAAATGGAATGAATCGTTCGTGAATCGCTCGTCAGTCATTTGATCAGGGGTGCCAGATTCGTTTGATAAACCAGTTGAATATTTTGTGTTGTTGTTGTTGTTCTCCATTACTTTATCCGTTCTGCAGCTTTACAGACGTATAATTCTATGTTTTTATCCACTAATGCTGTAATATCGTGGCTTAAGTAAGGGTGGATGGCTTGAGGAGATGTCCTCGCGCGCACCATAAGCTCACTATGAAGTGTGTGAAACCGGTTATCCCGAGTGTGACGACTTATTCATCTTCCGTGTAGCTTAATGGTAAGTTCTGAAGAATTTTCGTAAATTCGGGGACATTTACAGCACTTTCTGTCGGTTTCTTTTACGATAGTTTTGACTCTGCAAATACACAATAATAATCTACACTGGTATAACATTACTGGGCAAATACAGCATGATGAAATGTTATGTTTTGTGTATAAATAAAGTCCTGTGCTTAACCAGGGCTCTCTTACCCCCATATTAATCAAATATCCACTGTTTGAATGTGGTTTAAATGTCATATGACACAAAATCGTCCCAGAATTTGTTATTATTGGTGCTTATTATTAATGTTTTTATATGACACACCTTCACCCAGTGTTTCCAAAGCATGCATGTACAGATTTCCGTTGTGTTATCAGTAGACTATTACTGATTTGTCTGGCAGTTATTTGTACTCTGTGCTTTGTTTATAATTGTGCAACTTTGTCAAGTCAGACATCCAGCGTTGTCTCGTCATGTTTCAACCTTTTGCCTTAATTTGTCAGTATTTCTGTCCTGTATCATCTATGTTTTATTGTCATGATGGTGTAGATGGCTGGAAAAACTGCCAGAAGTGATGAGGTGATTGAACAATGTGACTTGGATAGAGCCGAGGAGAAAAGCACTTTGGTTCAAGATGGTAAGCAGTAAAGCTTTTTTCAGTTTTTAATTAAGCTATATAATCTACTGCTAGAGTCCCAGATTCAAGATTAGAATTGATAGATCATTGCAAGTCATTCTTTAGTCTAAGTGTCCCTAAGTGGACAATTTTACTACACAATTGCCTTTCTTATTGTCACGCTTTGTGAGGCCTTTTTGGAATCGGTTGTGACGTGGTCTCGCAGTAACACTTTGTACGAATTGCCACAAGACAATGCCTATTAAAAAATTATGAATTAAGTTTATGCTGAGAGAGAGAGGTGGGGGGAGAGGTTGTAGATTTTCCTTCTAATTTCATTTGTTTGAAATCTAGTAACTCTTGCTCATTTGAGATCCTACTTATTTTGTGTGAGATCAGGCTGATGACACATTGTGAATGACGTGTTCAGATATTATTCTATTGCCCTAAATTTTGTAGTTTGTCTTTTATTATTTAGGTCTTATTTGTATAATTTTATTAACACAACAAATGCCTTGGTAACAGAATGTTCTAAGGTTCATAAACCTTTCTGATAAATCACCATAAACTCTTGCATTGATAACAATTGGTTATACTGAGATAGTTGAGGATGCCAAGCTAATTAGACACAACCAACATTTTACGTAATTTTCTTAATTATTTCATGTAGGTGGTAATAAAGTCACGCAATGCACCTCAAAACATTACCATTTGTCTTTCTTACTTTTACTTTTCTTACGAGCTAACAATGCAAGATATTTTTAAGGAAAAATACATCTGCAATATTAATCAATAATAACACATTAAATGTTAAATAAAAGAGAGAAAAAAATCCACTGAATAATTCATTTGGGATAGGTGGGAGAAAAATAAACAGGCATGCTCAGTCAGGGCCATAATTCATTAATAGTTTGCATTCCATTCTGTCTGTGAAAAGCAGATTCATTATTGAAGGAGTTTTGGGCTCTGAGGCCAGCAGATGAGTGGGAGCATATTTCAGCTATGGATTTGGCCAAGCTTATGAGCATCTAAGCTTGAGGACAAATGCTGGGGGCAAATACTTGTCTGAGGCCGAAAACTGTTTTCTGTATTTCTTTACTTTACATTATATATAATGCAATTTAAGAACTTTAAGAACTGTTTTGAGTCCACTACACATATCTAACACTAACACATTACTACTTTCCTTTCTACTCATAAATTGGGTGTATTTATAGTTTGAGTCAGCTGCAAGGCCCAATTATTTGTTGGGCAGTAAGTTGACTTCAAATTGATTCAAATGTAAATTCACTGGTAAATTCACACTACTTACTACATTACTTACTAAAGCACAGATTGGCACTAGTATTTCAATATTCTAACTCAAGTCCTTTTTATACTCAGGTACTTTTTATTGAAGTGAAGGACTTGTGTACTTCTACCACTGTCTGTCTACCCATGGATGTGCTTCAACACGCTTCTTTAGCATGGTGTTTACAGGAGGATTTATAATGAGGATGCATGTGCAGGAGTTTATTAACAGACACAATCCAGATTACAAAAAGCTTAGTAAAAAAACAAACAAACAAAAAAAAAAAAACAGTTCCAAAACATACACAGGTAAGGCACTGTACAACGGTATCCAAAGGGCAATTCAGTGGCAAGGTTACAGGCAGAGATTGGTAAACAGAATATCAATATCAAAGGTTTTCCAAAAAGTGAGAGATGGAGAAACTAGGCAAGGTCATACACAGAAATAGCAGTCAAGAACAAAAGCATTACACAAATCATCAGTAAGGCTTGATGTTATTTCCAGTATATGTGTTTTATATACTATATAAAGGGGAAATGGAAAGAATAAATGAGGAAGAGTCTAGAACGCAGGGGATATTGCCCTCTGTGGTGTGGTGGAGAACTGTCTGTGACTGATGTGAGAAAAATGTTTTTTGTTTGTTTGTTTGTTTGTTTTCCCACTAATAGGCAAAGATCTCAGTGTTTTAACAGAAAATCTATTGGATTATGCCATTTGAGCTTGGCTAGCTTATTTACAGTTGCAATCAAAATTATTCAACCCTCATTCAGACTTTCAGCTGTTTGCAATGATCAAATCAAACAAAAGCAATTGAAATAGTTCAACACAACGAATGCTTCAAGTGGTTTCCCCAAATTCAAATGGAAATGCAACTTATAATGACTTCTCCAGTTTAAAAATTATTCAACCCCCTGAATAGAATCCCTCACAACAGCACAAATATGCAAAACAGGTGTTGTCTCAAGCACATTTGATGCAACTAATCAAGGGCTTCATTAGTTGCACCAGATGTGCTTGAGCTGGAACACATGAAATACCTGAACTGGCTAGGGGCAGAAATACATGAAATATCTGGACGGGGCAGAAAAAGGAAGTTATCAACGGCTGCAACCAGATTTCTGAGAAGGCAGGTTGTGAAAAACCCTCGAGTGACTGCAAAAGACCTGCAGCAAGACTTGGTGGCAACAGGCACTGAGGTTTCAGTGAGCACAATATGGCTCATACTAAACGCAGAAGGTTTCCATGCTAGAACTCCAAGACGTACACCACTACTGACCCAAAAGCACAAGAAGTCGACTCATATAAATCGTATAAATAAGCCACAGAGGTTTTGGGATTCTGTTCTGTGGAGCAATGAAACAAAAGTGGAACTTTTCAGCACAATGTATCAGCGGTATGTCTGGAGAAAGAAGAATGAAGAAAGAACACTCTGTCCACAGTCAAGCATGGTGGTGGCTTGGTGATGCTCTGGGGCTGCTTTGCATCCTCTGGCACTGGAAACCTGCACGTGTGGAAGGCAAGATGGATTCATTGAAGTATCAGGAAATCCTAGGAGAAAACGTCATGCCATCTGTGAGGAAGCTGAAGCTTGGGCGTCATTGGACCTTTCAACAGGACAATGATCCCAAGCATACCACAAATTCCACCAAGGCTTGGTTGCAGAAGTCATCCTGGAAGATTCTACAGGGCCATCACAGTCACCTGACTTTTTGATTTGAAGAAGGCAGTTGCAGCATACAAACCCAAGAATATTACTGAACTGGAGGCCATTGCTGATGAAGAATGGTCTAAGATTCCTCATGAACGCTGCCAGAAGCTGGTGTCTGGCTATGCATCTCGTTTGCAGCAGGTCATAACAGCAAAAGGGTCCTCTACTAAGTACTAAAGATGCTTGCCATGAAGGGCAATAATAATTTTAATAATGAATAATTTTGAAACTGGAGAAGTCATTTATAAGTTGCATTTTCAGTTGAATTTGGGGAAACCACTTGAAGCATTCGTTGTGTTGAACTATTTCAATTGCTTTTGTTTGATTTGTTCATTGCAAACAGCTGAAAGTCTGTAAATTTTGACAATAAACCTGATTTGCAATGGGGGTTGAATAAATTTGATTGCAACTGTATGTAGCTTATTTAAAAATTCTTGTTTATTTTATACTCATGAGACAGTGTTTCCACAGATTTACCAGATAAGGTGACTAACACAGCTCCAGGCAGGACCCTGCAGAGACTCAGCCCCATACCTGAGCTTGCTCCTGGAGAATCCAAAGCAGATGCAGCCTCTACTGGATCCTCTTATGCCCTCTCCTCTGTGGATAGGTGTAGCACTGTCTCCTCTTCCACGAACTCCTTACCTGACACTCAGGATGCTGAAGGTGAATCAAATGCCTTTGCTGTTATTAATATGGGTGCAAAAGTGCCATATTGTTTAAGCTAATATAAAATCTGAATACCAATTAGGCGTATACAGAGTATTAACCAACATCATATTATTGGGCAGTTATAAAGGGGTTGTACTTGTTTTATAATTAGCAGTAAGCTGTAAAGCTCTAGAGTAACTATGATTAATGCTGTATGACTACATACAACATACACTTTCGTGTCATGTTGTGTTTCTAATTCATATATTCAACACAATTGCAATTTCAAGGGCACTAAGCATCAAGTTTCCACAGATCATAGTATCAATATTAATAGGGATGTTGGTTCATGAGTGGTTGCTCTCATTGCGTGGGACTAGTCAAAACTGTTGACCTATACTAAATGATTTTAATAATCCAAATTTATCCATGTTAATCCAATGTTAATTGCACTTCAGATAATTACATTTTGAATATATTAATTTAATCTGACCTTCGGGCATGAAAAAGACAGTAGAGGTGACCTTTTGACTTAAAAGAAAGAATCGATCACCAATAAAGATGGATGGTAATTGATTAGGCCTTCAAACGACTCCCTGAGTTCCCTCTCTTTTAGGGGGGAAAATGTGATTCATTAAATTATGCATGTGTTAGGAAATGCCATGGGAGAAAAAGGTGCTTTTAAATGTTATAAACAAGAGATGCAGACAGATACCATTAAGGGACTTTGAGTGTCTCTCTAGAAGCCAAGATGCGCAGGGGAAACATCAGTTTATTAGGAACACTCACATTCAAAAGTAAAGGAACTGAAAACAACCCATATTCCATAAAACGAAAAGCAGTAATCCAAAACGAGATAATCCATCACAAAAAGAGGCAGTAATCCACAAAGAAGTAATCCATATGTTAGTAATGCAAAAAGGGAGAAAAACACGAATGAAGAAAAAACAAAAAGGAGCAAACGCACGTCGCGAGGCTGTGGTATGGGAACCACAAACAATGAGCTAAGGAAGGGGAACTAGGAAAATAGAACTAGGAAACTATGGTCTGGGAACCATGAACTAAGGGCGAGAGAAAATGAGAAGGAAGCCAGCTTACAGCACATGCTACGTGGAAGTCCATCTACTCTATCTAATACTCCGCAAGGAAGCAGAAATGGAAGAGGGTTTAAATACACAGACACATTAGAGGTAAACGAAGTGAAACACAGAACACCTGGAACTAATAATAAAACAATAAACAGAAAACAAATGAAAGAACGGGGGCAGAGACATGACATAAACTGGGGAACCAATAAACATAAAGGAGGCGGAGACATGACGTAAACCAAAACACAAGCACATGGTAATACAAACAAAGCGAGGATCCATGAATTAAAAGTCCAGCGGGCTTTTGAGTGCGCTACTCGCTAGCCTCTGGTAGCTGCGTAGCGAGAGGGAGATTCTAACAGAGCCCCCCCCCCCCAAGGCGCGGCTCCCGAAGCACCGAAAGTTCTAGCCGCTTTGGCGGACCTGGGCCCCTGGGCAGGATCCTAACATCTGCCCCCCAGAACCTGAGGCTGGAGATGTCCAATGTCCCGAAACCAGACCAGAGCATGTCGGGTTGTCCCTTCGGCCCTGGTCGAGAACTTGGTCGAGAACTTGGCTTGGAGCTTGGAGTGATGCTTGACCTGGTGCTTGACTTGGCACTTGGAGTGATGCTTGACCTGGTGCATGACTTGGAGCTTGGAGCTGTGCTTGACCTGGTGTTTGGCTTGAAGCTTGACTTGGTGCTAGGCTTGGAGCTTGCCTTGAAGCTTGACTTGGTGCCTAGCTTGAAGCTTGGCCTGGAACCAGGACTGGCACCTGGATTGGAGACAGACTTGGAGACAGATTGGGAGACAGACTTTGAGACAGATTGGGAGACAGAATTCGAGAGAGACTTCGAGACAGATTGGGAGACAGACTTGGAAACAGGACAAGGAACTGGACTGGAAACTAGGCTAAACACAGAACCATAACCAAAATCAAAAACCTGACTAGAAACAGGGTTGGAGACAGGGCTGGAGACAGGACTGGGGACAGGACTGGGGACAAACTTAGAAACTGGGTCGGAAACTGGACTGGAAACTGGAGTGGTTATGGCCTTGAAAAAACACCGGAAACTGGACTGGGAACTGAGCTAGGAACAGGATTGGGACTTGGACTGGAAACTGGCTTTGGGCATAGGCTGAGGCATGGACTTGGACCTGGACTTGGATTAGGGCAGGAACCTGGACAGGGAACTGGACATGGACTAAGAATAGGGCAGGAACCTGGACATGGACTTGGACATGGACTAGGACTAGGGCAGGAACCTGGACATGGACTTGGACTAGGACTGGAATTAGGGCTAAAACATGAGCTAGGACTTAGAGAGGAGGTCATCCCATGGACCTCAGACATGGACTTGACTTGGGAACAGGTCATCCCATGGACCTCTGACATGAACTTGGCTTCGGAGGAGGTCATCCCATGGACCACCGGTATGAGCAGGACAGGAGTGGAGGTTTCTTCTTGAACCTCTGGCAGGAACATGGCTTGGGCGGAGGTCTCCTCGTGGGCCCCCGTCAGAAACAGGACAGGAACGGAGGTCTCCTTGTGGACCTCAGGCATGAACAGGGCAGGAGTGGAGGTCTCCTCGTGAACCTCCAAGAGCAGCTCTGCTGGGGAAACCTCCTGCTGGGTCTCCGGCTGGAGCTCGGGGCTGGAGGTTGCCATGTTAACCTCCAGGGGCAGCTCCGCTAAGGAGACCTCCTGCTGGGCCTCCGGCTGTAGTTCGGGGCTGGAAGTTGCCACATTAACCTCCAGGGGCAGCTCCGCTGAGGAGACCTCCTGCTGGGCCTCCGGCTGGAGTTCGGGGCTGGAAGTTGCCACATTAACCTCCAGGGGCAGCTCTGTTGAGGAGACCTCCTGCTGGAGCTCCGAGCTGGAGGTCGCCACGTTAACCACCAGGGGCAGCTCCGCTGAGGAGACCTCCTGCTGGGCCTCCTGCTGGAGCTCGGGGCTGGAGGTCGTCATGTTAACCTCCAGGGGCAGCTCCGCTGAGGAGACCTCCTGCTGGGCCTCCAGCTGGAGCTCGGGGCTGGAGGTCGCCACGTTAACCTCCAGGTGCAGCTCCACTGAGGAGACCTCCTGCTGGGCCTCCTGCTGGAGCTCGGGGCTGGAGGTCGCCACGTTAACCTCCAGGGGCAGCTCCTCTGAGACCTCCTGCTGGGCCTCCTTCTGGAGCTCGGGGCTGGAGGTTGCCACGTTAACCTCTAGGGGCAGCTCCTCTGATGAGACCTCCTGCTGGGCCTCCTGCTGGAGCTTGGGGCTGGAGGTTGCCACGTTAACCTCCAGGTGGCGCTCCACTGGGGAGACCTCCTGCTGGGCCTCTGGCTGGAGCTCTGGGGTAGTCCGCCTGTGGAGCCGTCTATGCACCCGCCAGCTTCCCTTGAAACAGGCTTGTGAGCAGAAGTAGCTGCTCCTTCCTCCCTGTTTCCTGCAGGTGGGGCACTGTAGGCTGGCTGGTCAGGTGCATCCCTCGGTGGCGCACTTCTGGGTCAGGAGTTGAGAGGTGCAGGCTGCCCTGTTAGCCCGCTCCCTCTCATAGTGCTTGAGGAACGACATGCATGGTCGGTCACCCAGACAATTCTTCCCCAAGAAGGTCCTGAGGTCGGGTTGGAAGTCTGGGCTCCTGAACACCTGGACCAGTAGATCCACAAAGCCCGAAACTGTATTGAATTGAAGCTCCGCCCATTGGCGAGTGGAGCCGACCAGACGGGAGAGGAGGAACCCCAACCACTGTTCCTCATCAGGCTTGGGGTCCTCCAAACTAAGGAAATATGTTTGGGCCTGCAGCAAAAAACATTGAGACCATATGGAGAATCCATCGTACGCCTCCGGGGCATAAACAAAAATCCATTGAGGAAAACCAATGGAGTCATATGCAG